>LGRX02034413.1:0-29877 GCA_001247695.2 Cymbomonas tetramitiformis | reverse complement strand
AGCATGGCGACTCATGCCCCAGCTCTACGAGAGGCATTCTCTCCCCCTTTGCTCGGGCGCTCCAGTTGTCGCCCCCGAGGTCCTGCGGCATCTCGAGGCATGCCAGGCGACTCATCTCCGCGCGTTTGCCCATTTTGTCAACTCGCGAGTGCGCGATGTCGTTCGCATAAGGCACGCCCTCGGTTGCACTCCCCGTCCCCGATTCTACAAGGAGACCCCACCCCACAGCCGGGCCTTATCAATATATACTCGGATGCATGCATGATCCAGCGCACCAGGAGGAGGTGGCGGATCGACGCATCGGAGCAGCTTCTGGAACTTTTTGGCATGGGACTGGCACCGCACATGACGCGAGATGCGCGCACCCCTGGCGCACCCCTGGCGCACCCCTGGCGGGAGTAATTTTGACGAAGGACCCAAGTGGCGGGTGCAGGGGGAGGGCATGGGAGGGTGGGTTGAGTAACAGTCGTGGAGAATGACCTGGTTGCACAAGCATCTCGCCCGGAGAAATAGAGAGCTGAACCACTTCGGGCTGCATGGCTACAATCTCTTCGTGCCGGCGGACGGCCTGGCGGAGATGATGCGACGGCACCGTGTCCGGCGGGGGCTGCAGGGTGTCATGTGCATCTGGCGCGGGCGGGCGGCGCGCCGCCCGTTGTGGGATGCGGTGGAGGCGCTGTGGCTGCAGAAGCGAGGCGCCGGGGTGCTGGGCGCGTGGCGTGTGTGGGCGCGCCAGACAGGGAACGCCCGCCGGAAATGCTGGGGCCACATCGGGCGCCGGCGGGTGAAGGAGGGGATGGCAGTCATCCGCGCCTGGGGGCGGGTGGCGGGGGAACGCCGGCGTGACCGCTCGATGTGCGAGGCCTGGGCGGCGCGGAAGGCGGCGTGGGTCACAGCGCGGGTGCTGGAGATGTGGGTGCGGCGGACACGGTTGAAGGTGCACAGCGTGCACACGGAGGAGCACGCGGACAAGTCGTGGAACGTGGTGTGCAGCCTTCGTCTGTCGCACCGGGCGGTGCAGGCATGGCAGGCCGTGCTGCGGGTGCGCCGGCGGATGGTCCGGGTGGAGCAGCGCTGGGGGGAAAGCGCCAGGGCCAGGGCTCTGCGGCAGCACCTGCGCGCGTGGGCCCAGCTCATGGACGTGCTGCATGCCGCGGACCATGGCGCCAACCTGCGCTTTAGGATGAAGGTTCCCATCCCTACGCCCCCTACCCCCTCTCCCCTTCCTTGCAGCCGGGAGGGCAGAAGCCCTGCAGAGGAACGCTTTACCTCCCGGGATTAGACTAGGCCACTCGAAACCCGGTTCACCTCTTCCACCAGAGTGCGGGATCGCGAGAGAAGGGTTGATATCGAGAAAAAGGAAGAAAGAAAGACAATTTTTTGAGGTTGTGTGGCTTTTTTTTTTGAGGGAGCCTTGCCCTCATTTGCTGCATTCCGCTTAGTCGGGTTCTCTGGCTGTTATGCTTGTATATAGTTTGTATAGGCTCGTTGCGAATCCTGTTGCTATTTTGTGTGTTTGGTTTATTCGTGCCCTCCGCTTCTTTTTGGTGAGAGGGGGGGTCGATCTCGAGCGGGAAGCGGCTGCACTCAGAGAGGTTCTCGGGATGAGATGATGCCGCGCTGTGCCTCCTGTGCGGCGACAGGCTGTAGCTGAGCTGGCGTGGTGGGCTGGAGGCGCGCTGCAGGAGCAGATGCACCAGCTCCGAGCGTTCCACGCGTGGAGCGGAGCCCTGGAGGTGGCCTACTCCATGCGCCACGTGGCGCTGCACCACGCTAGAGGGATGCGCTGGCGAGCGGCGCGCCGCACCGTGCGCGCCTGGCATGGTGGGACCAGCGGCGGCGGCGCGGCTGGCTCGCGAGCGCTGAGCACTGGGCGCGCGCCACCGCCACCGCGCGGCCCTCGCGGAGTGGTGTAGGGTGGCCGGGGCGCTGGCAGGGGTGCGGAGTGTGGAGTGGAGGCTGACTGAGGGATGGCGCCTCAAGCGGCAGCGCGGTGCGTTCTACGCCTGGGACGTGTTCTGCGGCCGGCTGCGGCGGAGGGACGCCGCGGACGCCACGGCGGCGGTGTGCGAGGCGCACCGGCACCACAAGCTCCTGCTCAACGCTTTGGAGGTTTGGCGCCGTGATTGGTTGGAAAGCCTACTGCGGTCACAGGCCATCTCCACCACCCACACGGTGCGTGCCTCCTCGTGTGGCCACGCCTTGAATGGCGATTGGCACGCCACAGGTGTGGGAGCTTGTCGCTTGCGCGAGGGTCTTGCGCGGAGGGTGGTCCCCGTGACGTGCTCCCTTCGCATCCGGCAGAGCTTCGCTGTCTATTGCTGGCAGCGTATATCCTGCCGCTGTTTCCGGGAAACTCTGATGATGACCTGCTGCAAGGCGTGTACACAAAGCTCCTGCAATGGCTGGTCAATAGGGTAGTCCCCGGGAGTTTACCATCAACCTCCAGATCCCCGGCTATCCTCCGGCGACCGCGAGGCCGCGCTTCGACGGTGATGGTTCCGAGAGGGCGCGTGGTGTGCGATGTTTGGTCCGTTAAGAGCTCTCTGGCTTTTTCTGGCGAGTGATGCTGGTCGGCGAACGTGGCGCGCAGGCGCAGACGAGGCGTGCAATGATGCTGTGGCACGCCAGCCGAATGAACGGCATCCAAGAGAACATGCTGGAGGTGACGGCGAGGCACAACGCGCGCCGCATGGGCCGGCGCTTTGCGCGCTCCGCCCTCTCTGAGTGGCACGAGCGGTCGAGATTGGCCGTCGCGCGGCGACGGTGCGGATTCAAACTGGCGCACCGCAGTCAGCAGCGGTGGCACCGCGTGTACCTGGCCGAGTGGCGGCAGGAAATGCGGGTGGCGCGCAACAGCCGCACGTTGAAGCGCTTCGTCCGGGGCGGCTGGACCGCGAAGGTGACGCGGCGCGCCCTGTGGGCGTGGGCCGCGTACCGCAAGCGCCGGCACCGGCGGGCGGCGGCGGAGGCGACCGCGGCCGTGTGCGAGCAGCACCGCGAGGGCCGGCGCACCGCGCGGGCGCTCGAAGCCTGGCGCATCGAGATGCTGCAGATGACCAATTGGTACCGCTCAGTGTGCAATGATCAGCTGGTGCGCGCTGCAGGCGTCCCTGCGTAACACCCCGAAGTGTACGCCTCAACACCGTCTTGCTCGATCTTCTTCCCGGAGCATCCGCGGCGTGTTGAGGGCATTCCGCGCGTGCGCCCTCGGTGCGAGCTGCGAGCGGCTTCGATGCTCCGGGCGGTGCAGGAGGATGCCAGTGGGTTTCAAGTCGAGGTTCCTCAGTGCTCGTTGCGGGGCGGATGCGGGGACGGGGCAGGCTCGCGCCCAGCAGCGGCGCGCAATGGCAATGTGGCGCGGCACTCTGCTGTGCAGGGGCCGGGCGCAGCTCCTGGCCCTCGCCGCGGAGCACATCGCTGCGCGCGCTCTCAAGCGCCGGCATCAGCACGCGCTGAGCGAGTGGCGGCGACGGGTGCAGACCACCGCCTCGTGCTGCCAGGCCGTGGCAGACGCGGTGCACCGGGGGCTCCGGCGCCGCGGGTGCGCTGCGCTGCGGGAGTGGCACCATGCCGCAGCCGCAGAGGCGGCAAGGACAAGCGCCATGGGCCTCCTGTTCTGGGACAGGTGGCGCGTGCGGCACCTTCGCAAAACCTTCCTGGCATGGGACTTGTACCGCGTACGCCCCGCCCGTTGTTGCTCCCCCTGCCGCTTGTGTGGCGGTGCCCTGAGGAGGGCGTTCCACTGTCAGATCGCCTTTAAAGCGGGTGCAGCACCTTTTGGTCTTCTCACTGTGCGCCGTCTCGTAACTGGCAATGCGGAAAGCATCTTTGCTTCAGCTCAATCCCACTCACCCCTGGCCTGCCTCGGCGGAGAGTCCTCATACCACACTATGCTCTCTCGAGTGGGGCTCTAGGGGAGGCCCGGCCGCTGCAGGGGTTGGGTCTGTCTGTCAGCACGCCACGTCCCCTGCACCCCATCAGCAATCACGTTGAATCACGTTGAGTGCAGGAGCCCAGTTCCGGAGACCCTGCCCCCATCCAGCCGCCCTGCTCTGTTTGCTCAAGCAGAACTTCCGCGCGGATCTGCCAATATGTCCAGGGTGCCAATTTGGTCGCTGAGGCGCCCGGTGGGGTGAGGTCGGAGGGGAGTGCGCAGAAGGTATGCGTTTTGGAGATGCTGGAGCAGGGCCTGCATATCAAGCAGAGGCGCCACGCGCTGCTGGCCTGGCGCAAGGCGCTCCGCTTCGCTTCGTGCGGGAGGGCAATGGCGCGGAGGTAAAGCGCCTTGACCGGCTCCACGCGCGGCGCTCCGTGCGCCACGGCCTCCTCTACGCGCCGCGCCGTGGGAGGGACCTGCGCGGCGCCTCGAGCGGGAAGCGGCGCCTCCCGCCGCTTGGCGTGGTGTCTCACTTGAACCCAAGCAACGATTCCCACGATGGGACGTAGCAACGAGCCAGCTTGGGCATGCGCGGTAGTTCCTCAAGCCTCCATATTTCTGAGGCGCCCAGGTCTGTCTGGAGAGCGGCGCGGGCTGCTCCAGAAGATTCGTGACGCATCGCCGATGCGAGTGCGTGCTGCATTGTATGTTCGCGCCCGGTAAGCTGCGTGCGCCGCGGCCTGCTCTCCCGGCTCTCACATTCTGGCGGGAGATGGCCTCGGCCTGCCCCCCCTCAAACCGCTGCCACTCCTTGACCCCCGTGGACCATCGCCCTGACTGGGCGGCCGGGGCGCTTCCGCGCAGAGTCTCTCAGACAGCGTCGTGGAGCCTCCTGGCATCCGCCATGCGAGTGTACGTCCCGCGCCCAACTCTATACCTTCGAAGCCTCCCCTTACATTTCGGTTCATCCCACACCGAGCCCACACCGCCGAGGCTTGATGGCGGGTCTCTTGAGCACGGCGCGCCCGCAAGCCCAGTGATCCGCTAGGTGTCCTCCTCCGGCATCAGCGCACAGCCTGACCTACAGCTGCCGCTTGCAGTCCACTTGCAGGGCACACTCTCAGGCTGGTTGGCAGCAGGCCGTCGCCGAGGAAAGGGGTGTGCGGGGGTTGCAGTTGGCGAGGCTCGGTGCCCCTGGGAGACGCCAAGCGAGCGCTGCACTACGTCATAGGCCACCTGGCAGACGAGCGACTGATCTGCGCCGCCCTCAGCCAGTGGGCAGCCGATGTGCACCGGACCCGCGCCACCCTGCAGGCCGCCGCGGATCTGCGCGAGCGCCGCCACCAGGTCCGCTGGCTTGCCCTAGCCTCGGCAATCCGAGCAGCGCGGAGCGGCCTGGAGTGCGTTCCTGCGAAGGGGGCCTTCCCCGCGGTTCCTGTATTGGGATATGGGGTGTGCGGCGTGCGCAAAGCGTGCATGGGTTGGGTGCCGCAGTCATCCTCATGCGGAGCGTCGTGCGCGAGGAGGGGAGGCTTGGAGCCGGGTGGGTTGACGGCGGTTGTTTTGCCTGCGGCAGGCACTCGCGGCAGAGGCGCTCGCGGTGTGGTCTGAAGAGCTGCGGCTTCGGCAGAAGACGCGTCTGGAGATGCTAGCGCGAGCCTGGCACCATCGCACCGTCCGGACTTTCAATGCGTAAGGGCCCATCTTCATCACACTGTCCGGGCCTTCAATGGGTGAACGCCCATCTTCATCGCGCAGTCCATGGCTTTCCATGGGTGAAGGCTCGCCCTCGTTGCATGGCCCGGGCTTTCATCGAGTGGCTATCGTGGTCCGCCCTGGAGAGCGGGACATCACGTGAATGCCAGGGCACTCGCCCCACTGCCAGGGCGCTCGCCCCACTACCAAGGCGCTCGCCCCAATGCCAGGGCGCTCGCCCCAATGCCAGGGCGCTCGCCCCAATGCCTGGGCGCTCGCCCCAATGCCAGGGCGCTCGCCCCAATGCCAGGGCGCTCGCCCCAATGCCAGGGCGCCCACCCCACTGCCAGGGCGCTCGCCCCACTGCCAGGGCGCTCGGGTGCCCTCTGAATTGCTCTCACCTGGTACATTAAACAGCCAAGCACCTCCCCACAGCGAGTGATTGGCTGCGCCGCTGGGTTTCAGGTGGCGGGCCTCCACGACCTCCCGAGCAGGAAGGCGCATGTGGCGCCAGGTGGCAGCGGAAGACTTACGCGAGCCGCTGCGCGAATGGCGGGCGATGTGCGGGACCCCAGAGGTGGCCTTGCTCACCCTCTTCTTGGTGTTGAAATCAGAACCTCACGAATCGGCCTTTCACCCCTCCCTGTACTACCTGCCATAGCCCCTGTTCACCAGCCCTCAATCTAATTCACCTACTACCTGCCATAGCCCCCCTTCACCAGTTCTCAGTCTACTTCACCTGCTCCTGCCATGGCCCCTTTTGACCAGTTCTCAATCTAATTCACCTACTGCCTGCCATAGCCCCTTTTGACCAGCCCTCAATCTAATTCACCTACTACCTGCCACAGCCCCTCTTGACCAGTTCTCAGTCTCTACTTCACCTACTACCTGCCATAGCCCCTTCACCAGTTCTCAGTCTAGACTGAGAGGTAGTAGTGAAGTAGACTGAGAGCTCAAACTATGGCAAGTAGTAAATAATGGAAGCAGAGCAATTGAAGGGGGCTATGGCCCAGGTAATGAGAACTGGTGAAGAGGCCTGGCGAATAGCTGACAATGGGCAGACAGTCAAGCAGCATCGCAGGTAGTAGGTGAATATTCACCTACTACCTGCCACAGCCCCTTTTGACCAGTTCTCAGTCTACTTCACCTACTACCTGCCACAGCCCCACGATGTCTACACCCTCTGCCTACCACTAGGCCCCTCCTTACAAGCCACGGACTACACTGTCCACTTATCCTCACATCCACGCCCCGGCACCGGAGCACTGTCCACTTATCCTCACATCCACGCCCCGGCACCGGAGCACTGTCCACTTATCCTCACATCCACGCCCCGGCACCGGAGCACTGTCCACTTATCCTCACATCCATGCCCCGGTATAGACACCTCACACTCTTCCTCTAAGCCTCCTTCCTGCCACAGGCATTCTCCTCCTCCACCCCATTTCGCGTCATTGTCGCTCCGGATGCAACCCTAACGGTGGCCAGTTGCAGCATCAGATCAGGGCCCTCCGGATGCAACCCTAACGGTGGCCAGTTGCAGCATCAGATCAGGGCCCTCCGGATGCAACCCTAACGGTGGCCAGTTGCAGCATCAGATCAGGGCCCTCCGGATGCAACCCTAACGGTGGCCAGTTGCAGCATCAGATCAGGGCCCTCTGGATAGGGGAGGGGAGATCCCTGTGCACACCTTGGAAGTTGAGAGGGTGCCTGTGGAGGTCCTGCAGGCGGCTCCCAAGGAGGTCGGCCTCGATGATCTTCGTGGCGAGATGCAGGTAAGCACATCCTCTCCCCGTACTCCGTCTTCCGCCCCCTTGTAACCCCCTTGCACTTGTAATCCTCTTGCACGTGTAACCCGCCTGCACTTGTAGTTCCCTTGCACATGCAATCTCCTTGCACGTGTAGCCCCCTTGCACGTGTAATCCCCTTGCACGTGTAATCCCCTTGCACTTGTAACGATATCCAAAGATCTGCCACATCCTCGACCGCCGCCTGCTAGCCCCCCTTGCATGCTGCGAGATAGTGGAGCAGGAACGCTGAGATGGACCATTTGGGGATCTGCTGAAACGACAGGACCTCGCGACCGCGACGAGCGAGGCCATTGCGGCGCTGCGGCAAGACAGCAGCCGCCTGGAGGACGAGGTGGCACGTGGAGCTTCGAAGCCCGCGCTGGTGCGGCCCTCCCCCCTTCCAAATAGCTGTAAACCGCAATGTCCATATCCTCTGCAAGGGTGCCTCGTCGAGGGCATCGACAGGGCGCGCCTCTGGTCCAAGATGGTGCTTCACTTCCTGTCCGTCAGATTGGCCCCCCACAGAGATGTGGGCGCAGGCTCCTTCTTGCGTCAGGCTCAGTCAGTAGCGCGGGGCTTCCCAGTATGTTGTGGATGCCGGCCGCTGCCCTGTGCGGCAGTGACGTGGTACCGGGGAGACCGCGTGCAGAAGCGGGCGGAAGCGAACGCGGAGCACTACAAGGCCGGCATGCAGCGCCTCCTGAGCACCATCGCTGACCTCGCCCTGGAGCTGGCTGCGCTGCCGACGACCACGGAGAACGGGCCCTTGATCCAGGTGCGGCCCTGAGCTCGGCCAGGTTGATCCTGCGGCTTTGGCGTGCGGGCCTCGCAGCGTCCGGGGCCCAAGCCGCTGCGCCTGCCGCGAGCGCCTCGTCAGCGGATTGGAGGAGGCGCAGCTTCGGTATGTCAGGGTCTGTGATTTTGGAAGCTCGGTATTCGACTCCTCCCTGCGGCCTTGACGCGCCTCCATGCGACTCTCAGACGCAATTCAGCAGCCACCCTCCTTTTCTCTCATTGGTCCCTCAACTTCCTGGTTCGCTATCCGCTCCAGTGCTGGCCATCATAAAGGATGCTGTATCCCAAAGCACCAATTGAGCACATGCTTGCTTGTGGTGTCTGTCGAGACTCTGTATCCCGAAGCACCAATTGGGCGCATGCTTGCTTGTGGTGTCTGTCGAGACTCTGTATCCCGAAGCACCAATTGGGCGCATGCTTGCTTGTGGTGTCTGTCGAGACTCTGTATCCCGAAGCACCAATTGGGCGCATGCTTGCTTGTGGTGTCCGTTGAGACTCTGTATCCCGAAGCACCAATTGGGCACATGCTTGCTTGTGGTGTCTGTCGAGACTCTGTATCCCAAAGCACCAATTGGGCACATGTTTGCTTGTGGTGTCTGTCGAGACTCTGTATCCCGAAGCACCAATTGGGCACATGTTTGCTTGTGGTGTCTGTCGAGACTCTGTATCCCGAAGCACCAATTGGGCACATGCTTGCTTGTGGTGTCTGTCGAGACTTCACAGAAACAGTGCGCTCAGAGGCTGTGCTTTGATTGACTTTACTATTTTCCTTTATTGCAATTGCTTGCCATTGATTAGATGATGTTGCGGGACCGAACTCGGACCCGATGCACGCCACGTGGCATTCCTGTCGAGCGCAGCTCTGCCATCGCATGTGCGTTTACAATATCCAAATGTCGATGTATGATTCCAGGCAAGTTGGGATGCTTGCCGGTGCCAGGCGCTCATGAGCATGCAACAGATGATCGTAGTGGGAGAGGAGTGTCTCCACGTGTCCAACCAGACGTCTGCAGGCACGCCCATCTCGGAGATGGGCACCCCGTATGGCACTCCACATGCTATCGTCAACACGCAGGTCAATTCCCCGGAGAACCCTACACGGCTCATGGCAGATGGCAAAGAGGACGGTGTTGAATCCGCAATGCTGACGTACATTGAGAGCCAGGTCGCGCAATTGGAAACGCAGCTGTTGTTCCCGGACAATACCGTCCAATAAATAGCGACGCATGAATGCTGACGAAAAGCTGGCAACGTGATGGAAATGAGTATGAGCGCTTATCAGCATAAAGTCTCTAGTGCAGCAGGCCAGGTTGAAGTCACTCAACAACGTCCATGAGGCATCAGCCTCGCCAATCCTCACCACCGTCTCAATAGGCCCGTCATGAGAGAAGCACATCGCACCATCCTTCTTCATCAACCTACAAAAGAACCGGAAATATGCAGATGGTGCGGTCTCTAAAAGTTTATCCTCGTGCACAGTATGTGGAAAACGACTGTGAGTGTATACACTCTTTATGCTGTAAATGTGGGGCGTGTGTAATACAGACCGGAATTTTAGTTTGTTAGACCTGCCGCAAATTGACCCATCACTGCTGCATTGGTGGTTGATGTAAAGGATACAAGTGATCAGAGCGATATCATCAATAAGTGAGAAAAGAATGCCATGCTGAGGTTGCAAGGCAAAACTGTAGTCATGTACGACTATAACAGAATCTTAGTAGCATTATCTTAAAAAGGATGTAGCAGAATCGCCGAAGGCTCAAGGGTAGTAACATGCCTAGCACTTGCATATGACTGCCTCAGTGGTAAAACTAGTATGGGATCCGAACTGGCAATGCTGTCGAGGGAATAAAGATGAAAGAATAATGTTATGGACTAGAAATGCCTCGTATGCATCTAACTGCCTAGCAGCAGCATGTGTATGGTAGTATAATGCGGAAGTCGGAGACAACAAACTCTGCTGAGTTTCAATGATCATGCACGGCGCATACTGAAACCTGGGATAGAGTAATGCCCAAGGGTGAATGGCATTGCCCATCTGAATGCTGAACAAACATAAAATATATTTTGGTGCTGTCCTGAATGAAATAACACAGTGTTCGTGATTGCCAAATGGATTGGACCCGTTAAGTGTATGGCAACATTGGGGTGGCTGCACTGGCATCGAACATATTTCTGAGACAGCTGTAATCTCCTAAAGGATATAGAAGACGTTCGACTAACACGCATAGTACAATCGTCGAACATTTATGTAGAATACCAAATCGGGGGATATTAGCATCGTCAATATCTGGATAGTCGCTAGGCCTTGTCAACGTGGCCTATATATGCTATCAGCGGCGGAGTCGAATCATGAGTGCGCGGCTCTCGGATTTCAGTTTGCTCTTTCGACTTCGCATTTCGATTTGCATTTCGAAATTCCAATGGTTCCGCCAACCAATTGCGACTTTCCGACCGTCTGATTCGCAAGTTCATCGCATTTGCGGCCCATTCGTTTATGAATGCATATTATATACAGCAAAGGCATCAGTACTGTATGATTCGCTTCGTTTGCTCTCATGCAGGCATCTAATCCATCACAGACATATAGTCAGTCAGCATACATCACTGCGATCGGTGTTTTAATTTAAGTAAGTAATTGAGCTAGGTTTGTACTTATAAAGAGCGGGGGTGTGAATGCATATCATCATCTCGCTGGTCTCGATCCGAAGCGCAGTAGAACATGCCATGGGATTATTGCATAACCGAACCTTAGAAGCAAACGCAGAACACTTTCTTCTCTCGCGCGCCTCACCGTGAGAGAGCACATGAAACAATCGTCCGCAAAATGTGGCATGGTAAACGCGAGATGTACTGGTAATTTATTGTTGGTCAAGAACAGCTAATTAATGACTCTAAGCATTGCGGCTAGGTAAACCTCATGCTGAGGCAGGGGAGATATGGGAAATATATTTTAACACAATGATGTTGTAGTAGAATGCGTCTGCAACACCGCACTGTACTATCTGTTCAAGCTACCTGGCGCGCATTCTTTTGCATCGTGTGCCGCACCATCAGCATGATGTTATGATTACGAACGTTGGGTCATTTTTCAGCATGTTTTAAGGAACAATAGAAGCATTATATCACTTGAATGCTGTAGCAGTACACCCATAGATAAGCAGAGCTGTTAATTTCCTTAGGAAATTCATCCACTTCGTTGTAGTAGCCTCTGATATTTGATGTGGCACAATTCCAAAGAATATATATATACCGCCCGGCCCACTGGCAATTCGCCAGAAAGCCAAGCCTGATGTATGAGTATGAGTGTGTGCATGCATATATTCTGGCAATGCACAGCATGGCAGTACACGATACACACACGCTGTGTGTGTGCGCGCGCGGGCGCGCTGTGTTGTGTAGTGATGTTAGGGTGCACTGGAATACATACTAAGCACGCATGCACGCATGCACGCATGCAGTTTGCGCATCATGCGATGTTACCATTCATACATTAATTGCAGGAAGCGGCTTTAGAATTTGGATGTCCTTATTAATTTCCTGCACAATCGTCACATACTCTATCTGCATTATTACGATTTATGATATTTACGCAAGGGTACCAACCCAGCAGGCAAGAGAATAAGGCATCGGGGTCTACAACCTCGTAATGACTTTGCTGGAGTGTGCGCGATGGTCCTGCAGAAAGGTCGCTATGACGCGGAGAACGTATATCGATAAGATTAAACATGGTATTCATATTCCGTATGATACGATTATCACAGCTACCTGTATCATGCTGCAAAGTAATTGGGCTACTGTTGGAGTATGTATCCATGATGTTACTTCGCGATCGATTGGCCCGAGAGTGTTTTGTCAGCGGTTTCCCACAAAGTGCTTCAAGCACGAGCGTATGGCCTTTGTGCAGCGTATTGTTGAAGTATCTCTTCCATGTGACAGCATGACTTTGGAATATGGGCCGTTCTTGCTCTGTTGATATATTGTGGAGTGTAGTATTATCGTCAGGTTTATTCCCTGCACAATCATAATGCGAGTTGAGTCGATGTTGGTACAATTACAACCGCGTCAATCCGGCTGCAGGTATTTGAGGATGTTGCATTTTGCAATCTACCATAGGTATTATTCCTCCGAGCTTATTAGTAATAACGACACTACGTCCTACTACCTCAACAATAATATCACTGCATACCCGGAGATCCCCCAAACACACATCAAATATGGAGTAACTGAAGAGTGGGCAATCATTGCATGCCCAGAGATCACAAGCACACGTGAAGCCGATGAAGAGCGGGAGACTGGTGTTTGATTGCGCGCCATATTTGAATTAGAATATGTATACCGTGCACGCACACGCACACGCACACGCACACGCACACGCACACGCACACGCACACGCACACACGCATAGACGCACACACGCCGGCACACACCCGTACTGCAAACTTCTCGTATATTGCATCTAGCATCAATCTAGTTCGATACTGTACGTGCCCCAATAAATGTGTGTCGACCGTTATCATGCATCTACCGTGAGGGAAGCGGCAACAATGGCCGCCTGGTGCACGATATGAAAGATGCATCTGACTAATACAGCAATACAGTAAATGCCACACTAACGACAGGTATGTAAGCTACGCATAAATCGTTCTTGAAGAATAGGCAACAGCCGTACTTGTTGTATAAGTCTCAAATAAAGAAATGCGTGGATGCGTCGTCGTGGCTATCGTTGATGTTCTTGCCACAGCTGCACGAAGTGTTAAGCAAATTGTAGCCGCTATTATCAAAAGGACCCCTATATATGCCACCCCGCTGGACTTCCAAGGCATTTTTCGATCGCTCCGTGCGTTGTCAACGGTAAGTAGTGCCGTAGCGTCACCCATGTTGTCCGAAATGGCGTATTCTGCTTATTGCATTACGCGTATATTTTGCATTGCTTCGTATACGCTATGACATTGCCTACTATGCGTGATCGCGCATGCGTCGGTATAATTTATGTCGCATTACTATTATTGCGTTCGCACGTGAATGAATAGATGAACACCTGTGCAGCGATGAACGAACGGGTGCTGATGATGAATTTAATTCATATGGAATGGGAATAACGAACGTGGTCCCTGAGTATATCGCGATCCGTCTGTCTCGACGGATGCGTCACTATTGCTTCGTTGCGCGCCTCCTGCATGCATGCATATGCATTTGTGATTAAAATGTTTTTACTTTTGTTCGCCCACCGATCGTAAATACCTTCATCTGTTTACGTTCGGGAGCGATAGTAGCGGGAAGTGGTATGCTTGACAGAACAAAATATGCTGCCTCGTGAATCGTGAATCGTTTGAAAAGCTTTCGACGAGTCCATTTGACGTGACATACCATCGATCTGGTATGTCACTAAGTGACCGACCGACCCTCTGGAGATCTTGATCGGACGCGATTCTCATTATGCCACTCGACTGAAAAAATGGGACTCGAAGGTACACCGTTAGATTTCATAATTAAAAGCATAATCCTGAACGATCGTCGGTTTCTCGTTTCTTCTTTCTATCGCGTTAAAGAAATTATTTTCGGGGAAAACGAGACCAATTCGAATTGTTACAGTAGGGCTCTACTGCTTAGAGTTGGTGCTTAGAGTTAGTGCTTACTGCATACAGTAACGAGTAAGTGCTAAATGTTTAAGGGTAGGATGCACAGTTGTTCGGGGCTATTTAAATTGTCACAACTACGAACGCCCCAGACACGGGGGGTTAGAGGGCCACCCCTGCAGCCCACGACGGGGTCTCCCCTCTGTCCACACTCAGTCATGCCCCTCCCCCCCCATGCTATTTTCCCCACTCTGTGGCACCCACTTTCCCCACTCAGTTATTACCATCTTTCCCCGCTCGGTTACGCCCACTCTCCCCACTCAGTTATTACCATATTTCCCCACTCTGTTACACCCACTTTCCCCACTCAGTTATTACCATCCTTTCCCACTCTGTTACACCCACTTTCCCCACTCAGTTATTACCATCTTTCCCCACTCTGTTACACCCGCTTTCCCCACTCAGTTATTGACCTTTTTCCCCCACTCAGTAATACCATTTTCCCCACTCGGCTACACCCATTCTCCCCACCCAATTATACACCTTATTTCCCCACTCTGTTACACCCACTTTTCCCACTCAGTTATAACCCTCTTCCCTCATTCGGTGGTGGCCCTTCTCCTCAAATTAGTCACCCCGCTCCCACAGTCACTTACCCCCGTTTGCATACTCAGGCACCACCAGTTCCCATAGTCAGCCCACCACGATACGTCCTCGTCAGCCAGTCACCCTTCAGATATAAACCCCGCCTCATCGCGGCACGAGAAACGCACACGCTCATAAGTGCCGAGCCCGTGCGTCGACCCGCCCTTATACACAAGTGAAAGCTCCCAAACACCGCGAAAGGCCACGTCAGCATTTATACTCGGCACGGCTGCTACACTGCCCAATACCCCTTCCATTCCTCACAATCAATTACCCTCCCGACAGTGCTCATCACGCAGCAGCAGTTATACCAACCCCCAGGCACGACAGTACAACCTGTCACGACAACAGCACCTCAGCACAATGACCGCAGCCGCTACCCGCAGCCTATCAGCCGCGACGTTGCCCTAAACGCCACATTCAGTTATTCCACCGCACGACAGCCACGTCACCACGTACGACAGCCACCCGAGTTCGCTGCTCGCTCTGCAGGAATGTATTTTTCCCGAGAACTTCCATTCTCTCAGAAACTTGTAAACCAGGTACCAACAAGATGACACCCCACCGGACGCCACCAGAAGTCAGCCGGTTAGGCAACGCCCATCTGGGGCCACACGCCAATCGGGCGGCATCACAGGCGCCACATCGTCCCGGCCGCGCCACGTGGACGACACCCCCGGCTCGCTGCAACAGATCGCGGCCGGAGCCAATGACCGCAAGCAGAACGACGCGAGACGCCCCGAGCGCGGGAGCGCCCGCCGACTCGCAACTGACACGCCACATGTGACATCGCGGCATCTCAAAGGTCACCAACGGGATGTAGCATCCAGCGCCGATTCAAATATGAAAACAGATTACCGATTGGAGAAGGCGAAACGCCGAGAACCGAAAGGTCACCACAGACTTCGCTGTAGCTGTAGGAAATTAGCCTTTTAAACTGGAAAATAGGACCTTTTCAATCAGTCTGCCGAGAACTATCTGAACCTTTCAAAATCATATTGGTCGTGCGTAAGTTTGTAATATTGGATATTTTCCGTTGCCGAATTCACAGCAACCTTGCGAATCTAGACGCACAAAGCACCTTCTTGAATCAGTCAGGGACAGCCCGCTCGGCACGAGTTTCATACGGAACGCATAACGCAGTTTTCGCGAATACGAATTCACGTCCGCGCCCGCTCCGCTACAACACATAAACGTAAATTCACACCCGCACAGTTTTGGGTAAATTCACACTCTTAACCCCGGGGTTAAAAAAGGCCGAAGCTCCACGCAGTTGAGGTGAGTTCGAGACGCCGTGCGTTATGTGACTTTTTAGCATGACTTTTTGCAAGAAACGGGCAGACGTGCAGGACCACGCTGTGCCAACGAGAAGCCTGGAGTACGGTTGAATTCACCCCGCAGCAAAGCACAGGCGCGCAAAAGCGTATCGCGAATTCATGTGCATGCGTGTGTGTTTGCGGTGTGTGCGCGTGCTGCAGCTACGCTTCACCTCCGTGCGCTAACGTCGCAGCTTTTTTTTCCCGCCTTTTCCACGCGAAGGCGTCGTCTTCTTTGCCCACGACTACTTTTCTTTTCCGAAGTTCGGTGGGAATTCTCAGGTGAGGCGCAGCACTTCGCTCTCCCGTGAATTCCCACCCCGAGAGTGTTGCGGGAAAGCACGGTGACGCCGGGACAGCCAGCTCCTTTACTCGTTATTCGTCAGAACACGTCCGAGACGAGGGAATTCAGCGTGTTCTGCCAATCTCGGTTTGCCACGCCAACCTTCCAGCGCAACACTTTTGGTAAATTCTTCAAAGGCAACGAGACTGCCGTTTCTTCTTCGTGGGCTTTTTTGCTGCTTTTGGTGTGCATCCACGCGCTCACCGGTCCATATCACCGGCGAGTGGATTTACACCGCTCGACTTCTGCCTGAACAGCATGAATCCGCGAGTTCCGTTTGACCGGTCACCTCCGCTGACATCACCTGTGCTGACCCTGGTGACGTTCTTCCCGGCTGCGTACTTTCGTTTCGGGCATCCTCAACCGGGTCGGCTAGCACGACCCGAGTGCTGAATTCAACATTTTCAGCCAGCACGGGGAAGCTGTGAATTTGGTCTCTGCTGCCTGCTGACCTTCGGCCTTTTGAGAATCCACACGCCAACCGGTTTTCACGCCCTTTGCTGCGAAGTCAACCCTTTTCAGCCGGCCCGGGAGAGCTGGGAATTTACGAGCTTAAGTCACTTCCAGCTGCTTTTCTCTAGGGAGCCTCCACTGACCAGGTACCTTTTTGCCAATTTGCCTGTCGTGCCTCTTGGGGATGCACAGTCAACCGTGCAAGCTTTGAAGGCATCTCGAGTAGAGACTTTTCAATCAGTCTGCCGAGAACGCTGAACCTTCCACATTCCATATATAACTAAAATATTTCCCTATCAACAACCCTCGCAACCCAGCAACGCTGCCCGCCCGCACACCCGAAGTCCAAACAGCCCATCCACTTCTCACCCGCGCACCCGCAGCACGCTACCCGCCACGACACAGCGCGCGGTGCATGATCGCGACAAAATTGCATAGCAATTCCCATATTTTAAAAATACGAGAAGTCATTAACGCGGATAAATTCAAAATAAATAGTTATAGTGTACATCAAATAGTGGGACATACATATAAAATTAGTTAAGGAGCCCAATATTAAGGTTTTGATGTCCATACAAAAGTGTGGGAGCCAATTTTGAGTAATGACGTGTCAAAGTGAGGTAGGTGTGTTTTTTTATACATGGTATACATGGTATATTTAAAAATATACCATGTATATTTTACTCAAAATCGGCTCCCACACTTTTGTATGGACATCAAAACCTTAATATTGGGCTCCTTGACTAATTTTATATGTATGTCGCACTATCTGAATTATACAATAACTATTTATTTTGAATTTCCCCGCGTTAATGACTTCTCGTATTTTTAAATTGTGGGAATTGCTATGAAATTTAAATAGTCCCGAACAACTGTGCACCCTACCCTTAACCCCTAATAAAACTGGTGTAAATATTTCGGCCCCTTTTGGGTAGTTTCGTGTTTTGTCACTTACAAGTGGCATCGGTTGCATACACGTGCTAGCTAAATCAACCATCCCTTAGGCATCGATTGGCCCAACATTCTGATAGGTTATACGCATATTTTGACGCAATATATCCGCTAATATATCGAAATTGCCGTCATAATTTTGGGGGTTTCCAAACACAAACCTTTACAAAGCCATTGATTAAAAACGGTATGGACAGCCCACAACCCATGGGACACCTTCAGAGCATCGGTTTTGATCATAGCTTCACGTTGATATGCTGCTTGGGGTATGGATACCAAGTTTACGTGTCGCTTTATACGCTTATTGTATAAAAAAACAAACAAAAAACAGAAAAAACACCATATTCTCATTGTTTTTCATACTTAAGCTCAAATTTCATCATTTTGCAGTTTTTTACCACCATAATGGATATATTTGATACATTTACGATGAATGGTCACTTGAACGATGCCATATTCCATCCGGAATGCATTCGGGTCCACGGCACGCGTCTAAAATGACGAATATCTACATTTCATCTCGATTTTCTGCTTTTCACACAACGCTTTCCACACTTTCGAGGCACTTTTTCATGGATTATGAAAATGATGCTATGTGAGATATATAACATGCATATATCTAAAAGGCAAGTACTTCACCGTCGAGGATACACATATTTGCAAGGCCTCAAACGGCGCAAGACCAGTTATGGTGATGATCGACGTTGTTGACACAAAAATACTAAGAAAACATCGCACGATTTGGGGTCGAAAATGACCCCAACACCAGTTTAGGGGTTAAGAGAATTCTACGTTAAGAAACCGAGCCATAATTTCAACGGAATATCCCTTTCCACAATTTCGACGGAATAATAATAAATAAATAAATAGATAAACAAACAAATAAAAAAAATAATAAAGTAATATATTTGTGGTAGTGCGTAGAATGGATGTATAATGTATATCGTCATTATAATTATATAATGGATTTTTTAATGTATATCGTCATTAAAAAATGATCGATAATAATGATAGTCACTGTCACGATTTCCGCATGACAATTATATCGTGTGCGATCATTGGCCGAAAGTCCGAAGAGCATGTTAGTACGCCCCAACTTGCATGGCACAACCAACCAACGAGGCGTGTTCGTTCGTAGCATTGTGTTTGTCGGACGCGCCCTAACATACGATGCGTTCCACAGCGTCACCACCATGACTTGCAGCATGACACCATGAGCGTGGTGTCGCTGCATTGACGCTGTAGTGACGCCAAAAGACGGTGGCACTACGGGGTCCAGCGATTGCACCGTAGAAATGATGTGAGGAATATATTTTCGGCATTTATATTTTCGAATGCGGTTTTGGGGGGCGTTCTAAAATAATGGAAAGGTGATGTGTGTAGCGAAAACCGGGGCTTGATTGGATTAACCGGTCTATATGTATGTGCGTGTTAAAAATGCGGATAAGCGGACATCTACCTCTAGTTCTCTACCCTATCCTCAAAAACCTTTTGAGCGCAACTGATGCTGCCGTTGCCGCTGCCGCTGCCGATGCCGCCGCTCGTAACGATGCCTGCTGCGCTGCTGGTGAAATTGAATCACAAATCGAAGTGTGAAAAATCCTAATACTTGTGACCAGAGGTGTCTTCTGGTTGTGACACAAGTATAGTAATCTCAAACCTGAATTCTACTGTAACCGTTATCCGTTCGCTGAATAGGAGTCGTCCGAGAGTTGGGGCTGGGGTCTCACACTTTCATCTCAACTGTTTTATGCAGTCGGAAACTTATAGTGGGGCATATCAAATTTGAGGCCATGGCATGGCGTTACGATATTGTGTGGCAAGCCATCGCGGTGGTATGATTCAGTGTGCAAATGTATACTCTGCCTCTTCAACAGAACGAATATGGATCCTATTCATTTTGCCGATTGCCAGCTTCACAAGATTCTCGGTCTTCATGCATACATACTACACGAATGGCTGTGTAATTATTTGGGAATAGAAAAGTGGTCGCTCGGGAATACTTTTCATTTTGCATTCTGGGGAATGCTTTTTTGTGTGCATGTGTCACACGATGACATTTCCCGAAGAATGAATCGTATTTTTCAGATACTGATTTTTTTCAGACGAGAGACACTGACCAGCACCATTAGACCTAAGACCACACGACAGCCACATCCGATCGACACGCAACATTCAAACGATTAAATTCAGATTTCAGAAATCGGAATCTGAGAATGCGATCCAACGAGGAGTATTTGTCACCGGACCGATCGAACGTTAAGTACGCGTGGCACAGTGACACTTCTTCTTAGGTGCGAAAAGCTGAGTAAGTAACGAAGCGCTGGACGCTCAACTGCATGCATAGCCCCACGCACTGTTACTTGAATTACATAAAGTAAACAATTTCCCCCACGTTCGTAACTGACGAATGTGTATTCCTAACACGGATACCTATTTTTTTAGCTCTTGGTTGAGCCCGGCAGCAGCCGCATCAGCTCTGTTTGCAGTGCCGCCTGCAAGTTAAGCTGATATGGCTGTATCTGTGTTACACCCAAAGCATGAATGCAATAAGGTTCTCATGCGTTCTAAAAACGTACGAGACTTAGAATTGATTTTACTAACAGTAATATCAGTTCACTTTTTGACGCACGAGGTCTAACGGGACAAGCTTTCGCAAAGAAATTGAATGTCGACATCGTGCGGTTTGGGTTTGGGTTCGAGTGTATCCAAACCCAAAACTGTCGAGCTGAGTAGAGGTTCTTGTGCGTTTGAACATACGAAACTTCGCAACGCGCGATACTCACAACAGTGCTATCAGTTTAATCTCGAACGTACGAACTCTGAGGTGCCGTATAGCCGAAACAAGATTGTGTAAGCATCCTGCGTGTTGAGTTTGGGTTCGAATGTACTGAGTTCTGGCCAGGCAGCCCTGACAGGCAGGCCCATGAGTCAGAGGGTCCAGACTGAGATAGTGACTAGGGTGCGAGGGTACGAGTAAGAGTACAATAGTCCGAGTGACCGTTCCGGGTTTAGGTTTAGGTTTATTAAGTTACCATGCAGGTTTAATTCAGTTTAAGTTTACACTCAATAAGCACCCAACTGCGTATATGATATTTACACCTGAATATACCGAACGGGTATATTCCCCTAGATCGTTGACCCATTCCACGCTAATATTTTCTCACTGCTTTTACCATGATTGGCTAAGCGTCGCCGCTTGGAGTAGGTGGTGCGTGGACGCGTGTTGCGTCTTCGCTTGGGGGAACGCGATATGATGTGTAGCATGCCGTTACGGTGAGGCTCGTGGCGAGGAATCTGTTTTGAATTTACGACCCACCTTGGGGAATCACGGAACTTCGCGCGTTACGGTGCCTTGCTAGACGGCGACGCTGGCTAGCCATTTTTCGACATTTTCCGCAGCACCGCCACCACAACGAGTTTACACGCTCTGCTATTTTTTTCGCTTTTCCCGGACTGCTAGCGACACGCGTCCGTCCACCGCACCACCGATCGCCTATAGATATTTTGAGAAATGAGTGCACCAAACACTAGAGCGAAGAGGCGTCTGTTGCTAGACAGCGACATCGACGCCTCCATCAGGCTGCTTCCAGCAGTCAGAGATTCACCGACACCTTCGACGCCACCTGTGCCTGTTCCCGCAGCGGCACACGCAAACGATTCGGACGGCATTTTGCGAGCGCGGCAGCTTTTCGAGGACAACAATGTGAAGGTGGCCGAGATTTACGCGAATGGACGGCATCGGCAATGGGCCAAAGCGGTGCGTGAGCTCTCTTTGGGCGGTAAGGAGCGGTACTTCGAGGCCGCCAAGGACTCCGAGAAGCTCTCGAAGATCGTCGTCGTTTTGAAGAACGAGTTTGGTTTTGCTGGACTGGACTTGGCGTCCTTCGAGTTCGACGACCTCTCCAAGGGGGTAATTCCGAAGGTCAACGAGCTGCTGTACGACACCCTCGCTTACATCGTTAAGACCGACTCCGCGGCGGAAGATTTTCTTCTGGGGACCGACTCCGTGTCCGACAGGGATGGCCGACGGGCTTTGTTGGACCTGATTAAGGGCTCTGTCCCTCCTGGAGTTCGCCAAACTCTCCAGGAGGAGCACTCGCAACTACGGTATCCAGCTCGTGTAGACCCGCGCCCGCTTCTGGCGAAGGAGCAGCGCCTGGTGCGCGACAATCGGTCGGAGGATTGGACTCCGACTGAGATGTCCCGTAAGTATGAATTGTTCGAGCGGCTCGACCCCGAATTCTACGCGGCGGTCCGAGTTCGCTACCCCATGCCCGCGGACCTTCGACCGGTTCCCTTGTCCACGCTCGCGAATTTGATTACTCACATTTTCGTGTCGTGGGAGCAGCAGCAGGCGGAGCTGGGAGTGGCGGTAGGGCCCAGCGTTGCTGGGGCCGCCTACTCCGGTGTCGACGAGAGGATCATTGAGGTGCTTGGGCAGTTGACCACACGACTCGAGGCCGCCATCAAGTTTCAGAAAATTGGCGGTGCGGCTTCCTCCGTTCCACGGAACAGGCGCGGTAAGGGTTTGGATGGTTTTCGGGCCTGCTCGTGCCCTACCCCCCCTGTTGGTTTCGACAGAGAGCACAGGCGTGCCCTCCCTCTTTGCCATCGTTGCGACAGAGAGGGAGAGGGCAGGAAGTACCATGCATGGCTGGAAGGAGTGTCCGTACGGCGGCAAGGGCGCGACGGGCGGCACGGCTGCGTATTGCATGCCAGCAGACGGCGAGGGTGCTGCGGAGGCGATGCACACTCTGACTCGCCTTGTGCCAAAATTTTCAGGTGGCGGCTGATGACGCTTCGGAGGCTTTCGCCGCGGCGGTGGCGGAGCATGGCGCACCGGCGGTGCTTGCGCGCGGCGAGTCCGACGAAATCGACGTGTCGGCCTACGGCTTCGCAGTCTCCGACTCCGGCAGCGGCGTGCTGACCGAGCTGGAGAACCTCACCAGTCAGGTGAGGGCGATGGAGGAAAAGGTGGTTGTGCACCTATCCCAAGTCTCGCTTCTGGGCGGCGACGGCGTGGGTGCGCATCACGCGCCGGTGAGCGCGCTTTCCGCTAAGCCAGTATCTTTCGATCGACGAGTTCTTGGCGGGCTCGGGGGTGGGGAACCTAGCTCAACCGGATTCCGAGAAATCATTCGTGGAGACATCCGGTGCTGCATCGGCCGACCGCCCGCGACATGTGATGGGGTGCGGTCCTCCGCCCCCTGGCCTTCGGCCCGATCTACTTTTACTTGCGTGCTTCCTTGGTGTCTTGAGCTTCAGCTTGGCCAGTGCAGCCGGACTCGGTGGGGGGTTCGGGCGGCGGCATGCCTACTGAGGGGGCGCAGCCGACGGAAGTCCCTCCGCCAGACTACTGGAGGCCGGAAGGGCACTACGCCAGTGACCACAACCCGCACGGCGGGTGGACCTGGTAACCCGGGCCATCGCACCCGCAGGTGGTGGTGCCGGATTGGGCTCCGCCCTCGCCCGGTGGTGCTCCGCCATCTCCAGATTATAACCCGGAGGAGGTGGAGCAGCCAACCCTGAACGGGGATCACGGCTCCGCTCGTGGTGGTGGTTTCTACATCGACGACCGCTACGGGGTTGACGTCACAGCCCCGCTCTATCGGGCTGGCAACAACAACATCGCCGTCATCTTTACCCGACCTCTCCCTCCACAAGCTGTTTTCTACGACAACCCTTCCTACTATGGCCTCGAGCTGCAGTCGGAAGGCTCTGACGACGACTCCGGCTATGGCTCTGGCATGGACGAGGTGGACTGACGGCGGGACTCTGGATCTACACCGGCACACTGCTGGTGTACGGCTTTACTTTGACCACGGCAACTTCTTCAATGGACTTCACTCAGTTTGCCGTGCTCTGTTTTGGAAATGGGTTTCAACTTTGAGATAACTTCTTCAATTTATGGTTTGCACTTTATCTGTGCTTGCAGCTGTAGTACAATCGAGCTTTAAAATTGCAGTGGCATGTTTTATCTGGCAGTTTTTAACCCGAACATTATCAGAATGATACAGTAGGTGGTGCAGCTCTGCTGCTTAGCTTATTTGCTGTGTGCTCCGGCACTGACTTTCACTGCATTTCTAGCATTCTAGGCACCATCTCCAGTATGGAGGTGATGTACTGAGTTCTGGCCAGGCAGCCCTGACAGGCAGACCCCTGAGTCAGAGGGTCCAGACTGAGATAGTGACTAGGGTGCGAGGGTACGAGTAAGAGTACAGTAGTCCGAGTGATCGTTCCGGGTTTAGGTTTAGTTTATTAAGTTATCACAGGTTTAATTCAGTTTAAGTTTACACTCAATAAGCACCCAACTGCGTATCTGATATTTACACCTGAATATACCGAACGGGTATATTCCCCTAGAATGTACCCAAACCCAAAACAGCCAAAGGTGTCAGAGGTTCTCGTGCGTTCTAGAGCCCGATACCTTGAATAAATGTTGATAAGATATGTATCTCTTACCTCCTTGAAGTGCAATGTGTAAGATCAGCTGTGAGCGAAACGAACGATTTATTTCTTTGGCAGATTTATTGGGTTTGGTTATTGATGTACCCAAACCCAAAACTGCCAAACAGCCAAGGCATTTCCATGCGTTCTAGCGCACGAAACTTGGCATGAATATTGCCAAGATATATCTTAAAGTGACCCAACGCACAAGGACTGAAACAACTTCTGCGCAAACCGGCCAATTGATTTCTTCGGCAGAATATGAATAAACATATAACCTATAAATCTGTTGAAGAAATCAATTGGCCGCTGTGCGCACAAGTTGTTTCAGTCCTTGTGCGTTGGTCCACTTCAGGATATATGTTATATCTTGGCAATATTTATGCGAAGCTTCGTGTGCTAGAACGCACGGGAAGGCCTTGGCTGTTTTGGCAGTTTTGGGTTTGGGTACATCAAAACCAAAACCCAAAATGCTCTTTTGTTATGATGCGCTGGTTTTGAGTACACTTTAACACAGTCCTTGCGCTTGAAAGGGTGCGCCAATATTACTATCAGTGAGATTATTGCCAAGTTACTGCAAACGAAGCTGATGCGGCCACGGAATGGCTCAATCAAAAGCTCAAAAGATAGGTATTCGTGTTAGGAATACACATATTTCAGTTACGAACGTGAATAAAATAATTGTTTGCGTAATGAATTTGATTTAACAACAGCAGGGGGTATGCGTGCGAGAAGCGCTTTCCACATACTTAAGCGCTTCACAGGCGTACAATATTGCAACACCTCCAGCTGAGCGACAACGACAGCCATACTTTCCGACAGCGACACGCGTGTGATTTCATTTTAAAAAAATCATTCTTCGGAAAATGACATCGTGTGTCACATGCACATAAAAGTATTCCCCAGAATGCAAAATAAAAAGTATTCCCCAGAATGCAAAATGAAAAGTATTCCCGAGCTACCACTTTTCTATTCCCAACTAATTATATTTTGCTACACGAATGTCCACTGTACTGTGCTGTAATGACAGAGGCTTTGACCCTTACGACGATTTTTCAATACTTTACGATTACGTACTGCACGGTGCCGTGAACGCTTTGTGTGCATGTATCTCCAAATCGTTACTTCTTAAGGAACAATGCGGAAATTCTCTACACACGCACGATCCAATATATGAATATGCCCAGGCTATTATCGTACACAAAGAGCATTCATCAAAAAATTGCCAATAAATACCCCCCCTGTCATTTATCAGACAATAAAATACACGTAGAGCATGCATGTCGATGAGCAATCATCAAAACGATGTCCGAACTTGATGTTGACTCGAAATATTAGGGTGATCTATGAGCAACGAACGTCGCTGCGAGGATGCATGCGCTCATGCAATGAACACTTGATGGCATTGCCTAATGCCTCTACGGCAAACAGGACATTTCCGATCCTGCTGCCTCATTCCCATGATCGTGTCTAGGCATGTGCTACACAGGCACGCGTGCCCACAGTCCATTACCACCCGGTCGATCTCCCTATCCAAGCACACCTTGCAGGCCCGCAGCTGCTGCACCTCGCGCCTCATGTCTTCCACCCTTCGCGCCTCCATCTCCTGTTCCATCATCTCCTCCATGCGCCGCTGCCGGCTGGTCAGGTAGTGCTGGTAGTCCGTCAGAGGCAGATGTCCGCAGAGCTCTGCGTCCGTGTAATCGCAGCTATCACATTGGCTTGGATCCTGTGTGAGACACCGGGTTTATCCCCTCAATCTCTTCGACGCACCGTTTGGGCAAACTTGATCAGCGCACGCTCTCTTTCACCAGCGTCCCATGGCGTCATTCTCCAAGAGCGCGCCTCAAAAGGATCAGTTATTCTCACTGCCACATTCAGACATGCGCAAAAACACATCGCTGCGACACCATACCTCCGACAGAAGCGCGGGCGTGTTTTTTTGCACCTGCTTGCACGGGCACCCGATGCGACCGTCGCGCTCCCCGCTCGCCCGCACATGCGCGGCCAGGCAACCGTCGCACACAAAGTGAGGGCCCGCCGGAAGCCGGCTGGAGCACTCCAACCCTCCCGTCAGCTGGTGTTGGCGCCCCCCACACGTTGACCGCTCCGCCACCACGCAGCACCGCCGCGTCTCCTCGCGCTGCCACGCCCACACCTCGGAGAAGTACGGGTGCTGGCAGGCCTCTGCCGCGGACAGTCGGCGGTCCGGGTCATGCGCTATGAGCCCCTGCAGCAGGTTGCGCAGCTCTGCCCCGCGCAGCTCCTCCACGGGCGCCACTTCGCTCAGCGTGACTCCGAAGGCGTACATGTCGGTGGCCTTGGTGGGACCTGTGCGAGCAATTTCTGGAGCCAGGTAGCCTGTGGACGCGGCACAGCTGGTTAGGAAGCTCGGGCGTGTGAAAGACAGACCAACCTCGAACCACGTCATGCTCCCTGCAGCTTCGAGAGTATGGCATGCGGAGGGTGCTACTTGCTGGCAGTTCCTTTTGAGGCCGCAAAGCGCAATCTGTTGCACTGCAGCTGGCGCACAGAGTGGATGCGGCTGCTTGAGAGGAATCTGGACGCCACCAGGTGAGGTCAGCGACCGCGCTGCCTCCTACACATACCCACCCTTTGCAAACTCCTCGTGCATATGGCCACGGCCGGGTGGCTCCACCAGTCAGACTTCGTGGTTAGGCTGAGCAATGCCAGTGCCCCACATACCTTCTGTGCCCTGAACGCCAGAGACCACCGGTGCCGTGTAGCGTGCCATGGTGGTGCGCGTGGCGGCGTCCACGCTGATGTCGAAGTCCAGCAGATGCGGCCGCCCGGCGTGGTCCACCAAAATGTTCGCCGGCTTGATGTCACAGTGCACCACCCGCGCGTGGTGCAGGTGCACCAGCGCCTCCAGCACGCGCAGCATCCCGCGCCGCACCGCGGCCTCCTCCGGCTGCTGCGCGGCCTTCCATTGGTCCAGCTGGCCATGCTCGTACCACGGCGTCTGAATCCCGTAGTCGGTGGCGTTGACTCCCCTCCGGGACATGAAGATGGCGAGGATGGGCGCGATGGCCGGGTGCCGCATGCGATGCAGCAGCGACGCCTCTTTCCAGAACACCTGTAGCGTCGCCGTGTCATCATCCGTGATGACAAACTGCTTCACCGCGTAATGCCGACCTTCCACGTCCGTCACCTTGGCCACCTGGTGCCGCGCGCCTCCCCGAGGATGTATTGCCACGCGGATGAAAGCCTCCTCCAGGGTGTGATCCGGCCGCCACAGCGCCAGCAGCTCCGGGGGCACCGCCTGCCGCATGTGCCGCATGAGCTCCGGGAGCTGCCGCTCCAGCGCGGACATCTCGCAGCGAGCTACATGCGCCTGCTCCCGGCTCACCCGCATCTGAGCTTTCACCGCCTCCACCCGTGCCTGCCTCTCTGTCACCTCCGGCGCATCCGGGGGAGCCCCCTCCATCGCCTCCTCAAGGTCGAGTCCGCAGCGCTTCAGCTGAAGCCCCAGCTTCTTTACGCTCCTGTTTGCCTCCTGGAGCCGGCTTACGGCGTCCTCAGCCCGGGCCTGGGTGGCCCCTATTGTCTCCAGCTCCTCACAGTTCCTACGCATTGCCGTCAGCTGACTCGTCACCTGCTGCATCACTAGTGCCTCCTGCTCCAGCTGCGCCAGCACTGCCGCCCCCGCAGCCCGCAGAGCATCCACAGGCGGCGCATTCTGCACCTCATCACTCTCCCAGAAGCGGCGCTCCGCATTCACCGCGGCAACGAGGCGCTCCATGCCAGCTCCCAGGGCGGCGGCAGTGTCAGCCGCCACTGGCCGGGCCCCGGCGTCCTCTGTGGAGAATAAGCTCTGCAGCTGCGTACGCAGGACGCCCACCGCTTCCTCCGTGACATCCACCCATTGGTTGTGTTTTTGCGCCTGCTCCCACGTGGCATACTGCGCCAGTGCGCTGCTTCGAGCAGCAGCCACGTTGGTATGGCTCATATTTGTTTCCATTGCTGCGCTACCTGCTCAGCGCCCTCCGTCACCCTCCCGGTAGCGTCGGCATGTCATCCGTCAACATCTTTGCACCGCGCGACTTCACTTGCATCGAACGCTCTGTCCGCGCGAAGCTCAACACACAGCGAGCAGCATGAACCATGCTGACCAAGGGCAGCCCCCGATCGCTCCAGCGGTAATGAGAAGCCTTCAGGAAGTCGCAGCTGCACTCAGTGACGCATGGAATCTTCCCAGCCCCGGGGGGGCTTGTTCTGCCCATCTTCCAGGGGCCGCACGGGGAACTCATAATCGGAAGCATCATTCGGGCAAGGGGGAGAGAGCCAAAGGAGAGACTTGTGGGAGGGGAGGGGCTGGGTGCGGGAAGAACGGGAGGGAGCAAAGGAAAGCCACCAGACACAATACCCTTCTCCCATCATCTCCCTCTCACAAGCACACCTGGTATTGCAGTGTTGTTCGAGGCGTGTTCCCTCGACGTCTCTCCCTGAGGCCACATCCCCGCATACACGGGCGTCATGCACAAATCCTCCCTCCGTTCAATATCCACATCCGCGGCAGGCTGTTCCACGCGTTCAAAACATGTGGATGACCCGCGCGCACCGCCGCTCGTCAAAAGGGCAATGAGAGGCACTGTGTTGCATCATTCGACACCGATCTTGACTTACCGTCAGGCCCATCGCTGCACGCCAGCTGCCTACTTGCTCTTGCAGCCAGGTGATGCGATCCGTGATAGTGTGGGCTGGCTGCCGGGCTTCCCACTGCTGTAGCACCTCCTGCAGCGCGCCCGTATACTGCTGCCGCACTCCATCCCGCTGGTGCGCCGCCTCTTGCAGCGCTGTCGAAGAGCAATCCTGATGAAGGCTGCACTCCACCACCGCCACGTTGCGCACCGCCCGCTGAGCTGCACGCCACCGCTCCAGCATTGAGCGCAACGTCCCGCCTTCATCGAGAGCACTATCGAGGGGCAAGGAGGTGCCCTCAAGAAGCGGCATGAGCTCCTGGTGGCGCTGCAACAGCTCCAGAAGCTGCAGGGCATGGGATGGAAGCCGCTGCCTTGGCGCTACTGACGGCCGCAGACCTCGGAGCTGGTGGTACAGCTTGTCTAAGTCGGCCAAGAATACTAGTGATGGTGAGGAGTTACTCATAACCTCGCGAGTGAGTAAGCGCCGACGCTCTACCGTAAAAACCCCAATTGACCAATCGACACTTCCGCCAACCGCATAGATATGCTGCCCCTGCACCACCGCCGCGCACCCAAATCGCTTGGTGCGCATGCTCGGCACTGCCTCCCACTGCCCCGTGGCCGTGTCCAAACGCTCCACCGTCTCCAGATGACGGACTCCGTCAGTACCGCCCACCGCATAGATATGCTGCCCCTGCACCACCGCCGCACACCCATATCGCTTGCTGCGCATGCCGGCACTGCCTCCCACTGCCCCGTGGCCGTGTCCAAACGCTCCACCGTCTCCAAACAACGGGTTCCGTCATTACCGCCCACCGCATAGATATGCTGCCCCTGCACCACCGCCGCGCACCAACGTCGCTTGGTGCGCATGCCCGGCACTGCCTCCCACTGCCCCGTGGCCGTGTCCAAACGCTCCACCGTCTCCAGACAACGGGTTCCGTGAATACCGCCCACCGCATAGATATGCTGCCCCTGCACCACCGCCGCGCACCCAAATCGCTTGTTGCGCATGCTCGGCACTGCCTCCCACTGCCCCGTGGCCGTGGCCAAACGCTCCACCGTCTCCAGATAACGGACTCCGTCATTACCGCCCACCACATAGATATGCTGCCCCTGCACCACCGCCGCGCACCCAAATCGCTTGTTGCGCATGCTCGGCACTGCCTCCCACTGCCCCGTGGCCGTGGCCAAACGCTCCACCGTCTCCAGATAACGGACTCCGTCATTACCGCCCACCACATAGATATGCTGCCCCTGCACCACCGCCGCGCACCCATATCGCTTGGTGCGCATGCTCGGCACTGCCTCCCACT
>LGRX02034412.1:58404-101417 GCA_001247695.2 Cymbomonas tetramitiformis | reverse complement strand
TGGGCATGTAGCTTCTGTGCTTCAGCTGCTCGTAGTCTCTCCTTCAGCTTAACACCCCGGTCCTTAATATCCAAGAGGCGGGCGGTGAACTTGTCGATAATGTGAACCCCGTGTTTTGTGGTAGGAAGGGCTTTAGTGAAAATGTCAGCCTGATTGTCATCGGTCGGAATCCAGACCGGGATAAACTTCCTGAGGGGCCCCTGACACCAGTTCCTAACCGCGTGGAACCGAACCGCAATGTGTTTGAGCTTAGTAGAGAGTGCCCGCTGAGTGACCAAAGTCTGAACTGCTGAGTTATCTACATTTATGGTGATGGGCTCAGCTGAGGGGAAGAACTCTGTCAGTGTGTTGTAGATGGCCAGGGCGGAGGTGCAGGCTTCTGACATGGCAACATACTCTGCCTCTGTAGAGTGAAGGGCAGTGCATGACTTCTGCTTCTTTGACCACCAGTCAATGAGCATACCGTGAAAGTAGAGACAGTAGCCGGAAACTGAGTTCCGTGTGGCAGTGTCTCCTGCATGGTCTGAGTCACAGAACGCTGTGAGCTGGGGTGCTGTAGAGTCAATAGCCATAGTAAGTGTGTAGTCTCTGGTGGAATAGGCATAGTGAAGGATCCGCTTGGCAGCGGTGAGGGCCTCAACTGTGGACTGGTGGCAGAACTGAGCCAGATACGTGACGTGGTAGTATATGTCGGGTCTGACTGTCTTGGCTAACCAGAGCAGAGAGTAGATCAAGGATCTGAGGGGTGTCTCAATGGACCTGTCAATGGCATCAGGTGGGGGAATGGGGAGGGAGAGACCCTCTGTCATCGGTGATCGAGGTGGCTGCTTATCCGTGGCTATGCTGAACTTAGCACACAGATCTGTGATGCTCCGCTCGTGTGAAAGCTCAATCCTGGTCGGGTATGACTCTCCTGTAGGAAGTGTCTCAGTCTGAACATCAACTCTGAGCTGGAGGAACTGGTTGAGGACACCAGAGTAGGTGGCCTGGAATGTGGACATGATGTCAGTGTGAAACCGGGCTCTGGACCGCTCATCGGTACAAGCCACAATGAAGTCATCAACATAGATGAGGACTATGAAGAGCTGACTGTCAATCCAGCCGATGTACAGGCACTCGTCATATGTGGACCTGCTGAGTGTAGGGTAGCGGTCTGTCATGAACCTGTGTGCGGTACCGTACAGAGACGTCTCTGACCAAAGTCTGCCTGAGGTTCGATGTCCGTAGAGTGCCTTCTTCATATAGGCACCTACATATCCTAGGGGATGGACGTACCCCTTCGGAAACCTGACATAGTACCGCTCATCCTCAGGTATTAGAGCCTGGAGGAAAGCCTGAGAGACATCATAGTGGTATGGCATGAGGCTGTGTGTCAGGCAGAGCGCTAGTAGGAGTCTGAAGGTGGTGAGCTGAGGTGTAGGGGCAAAGGTCTCCGCCTCCTCATAGAAGGTGCGGTCCATGTCTCCTCTGGTGGTGCTTCTGGCCTTGAACTTGTCAAGGGAGCCGTCTGTCAGCTTCTTGAGCTTAAAGACAAACTTACTGGGGAGGACGGTGGAGCCTGGGGGGAAAGCGGTGAGTGGATCGGCCCTGTCTGGCTGAAGTATGCCGTCAATCTCTGACTGAATGGCTTTGTGCCACTGTCTCCAATTAGGGCTGAGCCGAGCCTGTCTGTATGTAGCAGGGTCTGGCTCGTCCATGAAGGCATCACTCGGGACGGAAGTCTGCGGGGTCTGAGTCTGCGTCTCTGAGGGCAAGGAGCACGGCCTTCTGGTCTGGGGAGATGATGACAGCATCGGTGTCTGCATACTGGGTGGAGTGTGAGTCAGCAGAGTCGAAGTACACCTGGTATCTGTGCTGGACCTGAGGCTTATGGTCTACAGACACGATGACCGCAGGGTGATACTTCTGTCGGTCAGCTGGCTTAGCCGAGCACATAGCAAAACACGGGTAAAAGACATTAGGTGCCCCATGTTTGTGTCTGTGCTTGAGAAAGCTGATGAGAGTGGCATAGTGGCTCTTGGCCAGCTGAAGATAGTGTATGAGCTTTACCCAGACTGGATGTCTGAGTTTAGCACACTGGACCTTGACATAGGCAAAGGTCTCTGACTCGTGGGTGCTGCATGCAAGCTCGAGGATGTCGGGGGAGGAGAGGGCTGTGGGGCGTCGGATGGGGTACAGCTTCTTTGTGAAGATACTGTAGCTGTGGAGGCGGGATCAACCAGAGTGCTGTGCGTGTTGGCAAGTGTCTTAGCCATGAGAGCAGGGTCAGTGACTAACGTAGGCCTAGAGAGAGCCGCGAGTTTCCCTTTCACTGTATCAAGGCATAGATAGTTGCCTGGTGTGAGATTCCCGACATAGCGGTATGGCTTGCTCTTAGGCTGTAGCTTAGCCGAAGGGTCAGCTTTAGCTCCTGCCTTAAAGCGCTGTGCGGGGTCCTGCCAGACATTGCACTCGGACCAGAAGGGCCGGAGCTCGGTGTAGTCGAAGTGACGGCCGGTGTATCTGAGATGAGGTGTGTCCATTCCAATGTGCTTGTTAGGCATAACATTGAGGACTGTGTTAATGGCATAGAGTGCAGCAAGAGGCCATGTGTACAGCGGGGCATCATATGTGCGCATGGTGCTGTTCATGATCTTCTGCATGTCTCTCCAGAGCACCTCAATCTGAGCCTGGAACTCGTGCATGTATGGCGGACCGGTCTCGTGACGCATGCGGTACTGTCGGAGCAGTGTCCTCATCTCCTCCGATGCGTACTCTGTGGCACAGTCTGTGTGGAAAGTGATGGTCTCTGGTGTGAAGCCGTGGGACTGAATGTCATCAAGGACAGACTGGAGGTGGAAGTGTTGGCCTCCCTTAGAAGGCGAGGCAAATCCGAAGGCCTTTTTAGTGACGGGGCACTTAAAGGCACTGATGAAGACTGACTCGTCGTAGCCAGGGGGTTTGCATGGGCCCCAAATGTCAGCAAATATGTGCTGGAATGGCTTGGACTGTTCTCATTTGACAGGCCGGTGGTTGGTTGGCAAAGCCGGAGGCGGTCTGCGGTTGGCTCTGTCAAATACATTAAAGGGTCCTGGGCGTTTGGCATTCCAGGTGTTGCAATGAGCACACCCGCAGCCTGACAGGATAGTCCTGAGTGTCTTCATGGAGAAGTGTCGTCTGGGTACTGCAAACTGAAGCCCCTGTGAGAAGAGGTGAGCAATGTACTGGTGTGAGTAGTGGCCCAGACAGGCATGGAGGTACTGATGAGGGTCAATCCTGGGGACTGTGGTGGCATCCTTGAAAAGGATGATGGTGTCGAACAGAGCCCCCTGGATGAAGACACGGTCAGCACCGCCCTCCTCTCCTGCATCTGTGAGGTCCTGGGGGGAGTAGGTACCAGCGCGAGGGCGGGAGAAGAAGCCGGCTGTGCCTGCTGGGATGGTGGCCATCTCCTGAAAGTGATAGGTGAGTGGCCACCAGGCTGCAGATGGTGACTTCCGGAGACACACCGTGTATGAGGTGTTATTAGGGTCTAACCAGAAGTCCTCTAGCATCTTCATCAACATCCTTTGGATGATGGAGTTGATGAAGGGCGGGTTGGCCCAGAAAGAGCGCCCGCACCAGACATGGTCCTCAGCAGGGTCCTCGAGGGAGTAGTAATGCTGGCACTGTGTGTTACCCCGTGGGTAGGGGATGCCGTCTGTGTAGAGGTCTGTGTCACAATAGCCGTATGGACTGTGCTGAGCAAACTGTCTATAGGCGGACCTAGCAACCATCCAGTCGACTGTGCCCTTCTCTGCAAGCTCTGAAGGGGCAGGCTGCAGGAGGGTTCTCCTCTGTGCTATGGAGTGGGCAGATGGGGTGGCTCGCCAGCTGCTGGGGTGTACAACATAGTCTCTGCCAGTGTCATAGAAGAGGTCAAAGAGAGAAGCACCGTGGTGCCATGTGAGGTCGATGAAGTCAGGGGAGCGGCCCCCGTCTCTGAGCATCTGGCGGACTGAGAGGAGATTTGGGGCATTTGGATCGTCATAGAAGGCTTGGAGAAATGGGAGTGTGATCCAAGTGCCGTCGGTGTACTGGAAATCAATGGAGGCTGTGCCGACACTGTGAGGCCTGTAATGCTGATCCGAGGCTGTGGTCATGCTGGAGGTGCACGGGGACAACTCAGTGAAGAGCTCCCTGTTATTCAGGAGGAGATGTGAGGCTCCTGAATCTACAAGGAGGTGTCCGTGCGTGTTGGAGGCACGGCGGCCTTTCCCAAGCAGAGGGAGGAACACTGGTGTGCCGTGGTGACAGTGCGGGGCACCGTCGGTGCAGCTGAGGTCTCTCCCCACGGCGCTGCAACCGCAGGGTCGTAGACCTCAATGCTGATCTGTGGGGCCCAAATGGTGGTCATCAAAGACCTCAAACTGGGCCCAATCCTGATCAGGGTCGTCGGTGCAATATGAGGAGTGTGTTAGGCTGTAGTTCTCAAGGAACTGATTAAGCTGATGGAAGGAGGGAGATGGCATAACTGAGAAATCCCACTGAGAGTGCTCTGGGGGGTGTGAGCTGTTTGGCCGTGGCCGAGGTGTGTCAGTGCGGATCGAGGTGTCTGCCATGAACTGCTTCCACTTAGTAGTGGTCTCCGAGGTGGCCTCCTGAGATTCAGGGATAGGAGGGAAGTGGAAATCCGGTGTGACGGCACAGGCCTGCACTGTGGACGGGACCGGGGGCTGCATGTGTGTGGCTGAGGTAGCAGCCAGCCGGTCAGTGTCCACCAATGCAGGCAGGGTGCCCGCTGTAGCCCGTGTAGTTGCCCTATCGGCAGTGGGCTGAACAGGCACCGTACCGTCAGTGTTGGATACTGGAGGAGGAGGAGGTGTGTGTTAGGGCGGATCATAGCCCTCGGTGTCTGACTCGCAGTCTGAGTCGGAGATATCGGCCCACCGGCCAATACTCTCAAGCCCGGGGTATGGTGTATAATCCAAGGGGCGGGCTGGGGAGCTGTCAGGGGCACCGGGTGTAGGCGGTTGATCGGAGGCCACTGTAGTGTCGGCCTCGAGAGCTGTGCTGAGAGATGTAGGGGTGTCAGCGGCGGTTGCACCGTCAGTATAGACGGTGTGATCGGTGGGCATGCCCACAAGGGCCTCATCGGCACCGTGTCCCGGGGGCGGTGTGGAGGCAGCTGCTGGCTCACAGCGTGTGGTGGGAGCTGCGGTGACACCGCCGGAGGGCAAATGTGGCGTGTGGTTGGCCGGTGCCGTAGCACTGGCGGAGGCCGCCTGTGGGGAGGCAGTAGCTGGTGCGGCAAGGCCACCGGAGGTCGGCCGAGGTGAGGCAGTGGCCGGTGCCGTGGCACGCCACCGGGGGTCGGCTGAGGTGAGGCAGTAGCCGGTGCCGTGGCACCACCGGAGACTGGCTGTGTGGAGGCAGTAGCCGGTGCCGTGGCACCACCGGAGGTCGGCTGAGGTGAGGCAGTAGCCGGTGCCGTGGCACCACCGGAGGCTGGCTGTGTGGAGGCATTGGCCGATGCCGAAGCACTGGCAGAGGCCGGCTGTGAGAAGGTGGTAGCCGGCCGAGGTGACATATAGAGTGTGTATGTCAGTGTTATGTGCAGAAGTGTGAGAAGCACAGCAACCGTGAAGGAGAACCAGTGCATGGCAATGGCTACTAGGGTGCGTGTGACCGAGGGAGTGTTACAGCCAGGCTGTGGTGCGGCGGTGTGTACGGCAGCAGTGTGAACCAGATCTGTATGCGTGCCCTCCCAATGCATCCCCATCCCAGGCACTGCAGTATGGATGTATGCAGTGTCAGGTGCAATTGTGGTGGCTGGGGGGATACCAGTGGCCCGAGGCTCAGGCTGGTGGCAGTCGGGAGGTGATGATGGTGGTGGGAGAGGGGTGGTGGCAGTGTCCAGAGTGTCCTCGGAGATGGTGGAGGCCACTGAGGTGCTGCCGGTCAGGAGGTCGGTCAGGTAAGGCAGAGGGCACTGGGTGTTGCAGTCCACGGTGATGTCTGTCTGGACTGGGGCGGTGGCGGTGCTGTTGGCCGAAGCCAGTGACTCAGCTACCTGGTGCTGCCGGTCATGCTTCTGCTGCTGCTGCCTGGCCTTCTTCTTCTGCTTCTCCCGCTTCCTCTGCCGCTTCGTCTTCTCCCAAGACGGGTCCTCGTGGTCCGGGTCCTCCCTCAAGTCAGTAGCCGTGACGGTGTCAAAGTACCTGAAGACGAGGAGGGCGGGGGGCTCCAGCTGGGGGAAGGAGAACTGGGTGTCGGGTGGAGAGGCGGAGGGGGAGAGGGAGCTGAAGGGATTGGGGGAGAAGTGGTTGGCCGAAGCCGAGGGAGGTGGGTGAGGTGACGGGCCAGAGATCTGAGGGATCCAGGGCTTACTGGTGAGGGCGGGCCACTCAGTCTCATCAAACTCCTGGTCTGCCTGGAAGCTGACTGCTTTAGCTGGATGGTGCAGCTCAGAGCGGTGGGGAGGCGGGAGGGGTGCTTGCTCAGCCGTGCAACCTGCTGAGGGCTGCCGCCGGATGCGGCCGCTGATGCACTCGTCGGAGGGGTGTGGGGGTGACAGGGGGTGCGGGTGTGGAGGGAGTGGCAGTGCGGTGTGGAGGGATGGGGGGCGGAGACATGGTTCACAGATGGAGGGGGGCCGGCTTTCACCCACATGTCGGCCTTCTCAGCCAGTGTGCAGGGACAGCCGAACCTGCCGAGGGAGTGGGTGACGGTCTTGCCGTGCTTGAACTTGCAGGAGCGGCAGGGGTGGCCGATGGACTTGTCATTGGGGTCGGAGGGGGTGAACTTCAGGCCATTCCAGGTGCCAGAGGGGGTGGAGTCCTTGTTGGTGGAGCCGGTGTGCTTGAGCTTGGCCGCATTGTACAGGGCCTTCTCGTGCTCCAGGAAGTCAGCTCTGGTGCCGCCCCGTAGTGGTGAGCGGGGCCTGGATGGGGGTGGTGTGGTAGCCCGAGGGTGCGTGCCCTTGCCCCCCTTGCCCCCCTTGCCGCCCTTCCCACCAGGGTGCTTCTCCTTCGGCTTGGTCTTGTCAGCCGAGCCCCGCCCCCCCTCACGGACTTTCCCCGTCATGGAGGCAGCTCGGGGGCGGGATGAAGAGCCAGGGAGCTGGGAATGGTGGGCAGAGCCCTGGGTGTACCATACCTTCCCGATGGCCTCAATGAACTTCTGAAGACCACCGGGGTAGCCAGAGGCGGTCAGGCGGTTGTCCTCGTCGTAGGTACGGATGACCTCGAAGTACAGGGGGATGTTGAAGAGGTGCTCAGCCGTGTCCTGGGAGGCCCGTAAGATCTCGATGAGGACCTCCTGCTCCTGCTGTCCAGAGAAGGCGGGGTGGAGCTGCCTGTGGTTGCCAATGAGGGTGGTGAAGGTGTTGAGCTTCACGGCGGGGTCCTCGGACTCAGAGATTCGAAGGGCTTTGGCCTTGGTGAGGAAGGAGTTGTCCAGGGAGGGGGGGTAGGTGATCAGGCGGCAGTGCACGTGCAGCAAAAGCAGCCTGCCGTCCACTTGAGCCTGCGGGGAGTCCTTCACAATTTGTGACAACACAATTTGTGTGTTGCCACAAGTGGCCGCAAGTAGAAGTTGAGCCAGAAGACCGTTGGAGATACCGTCGTAGGCCTCGTCCTTCAGTCGGCGTTGAAGATTAAGTAGTGCTGGGGCGTGGCCAGGTCGAGTGGCGGTGAGGACACGGGTCAGGGCGTCACAGAACCGCTTGAAGACAATGTCGCCGCCCGTGGTGAGAAAGTTCAATTGAAGTTCTCGTTGTTGTTGACGCTCGTGAATATCCGTGAGGGCGTAGTAGGCGGTCTTCAACTGCTTCAGAAGTGGAGTGACGTCAGGGGTAGTGGAGCGCGTGTTGTAGGCGCTCGTGTTGTCGTCCATGATGTGCTTGATCTTGGTTGGAGGAAGTGCTTGGCCATCTCGATGTTCCAATGGCGTTACTTCTGGAATAGTTTCCAATTCCTTGGTGGTGTCAAACATCTTGTCCGAAGTAATTACGACTGAAGATGGCGTCGAAGATGAAGTAGTTCTACTCGCCACAGTGCGAGCCAGTAAGGTGGCGTTGACGCACTCGTCTCGGACTTTGATTAAGTCGTTGATGATGGTCTCGTTGAGTTGGTTGATGTCGTTGAGTTCCTCCTTCGTGACGTAATTCTCGTAGATCTCGTCGGATTGGGCAGATGAACGCTGAAATGCTGATCCAAGCGAGCCGAGGGTGGTGGTGAGCTCAGCCACGTTGGCGGTGAGCGCATGGACATCTTGAAGAAGGGCGTTGGTCGTGATGGAGACTTCTTCGATTGTTGGAGATGGCGAAAGAGGTTGACGTGAGGTAAATAAACGTTGTTGAGCATGTAGATTACGCTCTTCGGTTGGTGGTTGGGATCCCGGAGTTGTAGTTGGCGTGAACGACGACATGGTAGACCTTCCAGACCGTTGGAGTTGGTGGAGGTGACGCGGATGTTGTGCAAGTCGTTCTCGTAGGGGTGGAGATGTAGATTTTCGCTAAGATTTGTTAATTTTTAAAAAAATTGTCAGCGCTTCCGCGGTAAATGCTCGTAATGAAGCTGAAATCCAAGGCGTCCCTCAAATTTCGGCAGAGCATGCGATAATTAAGTAACGCGTTTTGACATTGAAGTTGATTGAAAAGCCGAGAGGGCAATCGTAGTAGAATTCCCAATCATAAAAGGTTAGGGCAAGGTAAAATTAAAGCCGGCCCGACCTGCGGAGTGTTAGCTTAAACGCAAAAGGCAATCATCAAGAAATTTTGCTGACTGCCAGTTCGAAACGCGTTTGGCGGCTAATTTGAAATCCGGAGTGTCATCAGAAATTGCAGTGGTGCGTCGTGGTCAAACATAACCTAATAGATAGTTTGAAACACATACAGGGTATAATATTCTGTATATCAGTGTTTTAATACTATCGCTGTACGCAAAAATATGAGGCTGAAACGGGTGATATATGTCTGTAAAAAAAGATATAACATATGAGAGTAAGAGAGTCTAAGTAGCTTATGCTACGTGCGCTGTGTAAAGCTATACGAGTGATAGAAACGGTGATATCGGTGTATATATATAAGGTGTATATATATACAAAGCAGTCATAAAACACACAGTGACGGGTGCTCGGAATGTGATAGCATAAACTGGAGAAACTGACATACGGACTGTCTAAATAGAGAAGGCTAACGTGACGGGGACACGGTCACGGGTGACACATGCCACACACAGTGAGGGGTGACGCAAGGAGAAGCAGGCCCCCATACAGTGGGGGGGAAATCGGCTTCCCCGTGACACCACCTCACCCCGAAGGTGTGAGTGGCAATCCCAAAGCAAGCAAACCCTAAAACCTAAACCCAATGTCACTTAATGTCAGAGTTCATGGGACCATTGCAGCCAGCTAACAGCTGGCAAGATGCGGTGTCACTCTGTAAGACAATTGCGGCTAAGGTCTAGACTAGTTCACTCAACATGTTGGTTGCGATGTGGCCGCGTATTCACTAAGTGGCGGCGGCGGTGTTCTCGAAGATGTCGAGGGGCATCCAGACGACGAATCAACCAACTCCTGTGCGGTGCCAAAGCCAAAAGTAGCCTGGCACCACCAGAGCGAATGCATCGACGAGAAGGGGGTGGGGAGGTGGAAGGTGAAAAATGCGGTAAGGGGGCGCGATTGAGCGCATTGGGAATGGCTCGAAAGGAACGATGGTGAGGGGCGAAGTGGGCGTGGCAACATCACCACACACCACTAGATGGTGAACAGGTGGGGTGCAAGGCGAGGGCGAAGGGAGTGGAGGGACGAAGTCGAAGGAGTCAAAGCACTCGTTGTTGATGGCGAACGCGATGGACTCGAGTTTGGTGCTTGGTGTGTAAGCACCACCAGGCACCACCAGACCACAGCCAAAGGGAAGATGCTGTCGTCGAAGCAAGTCCAATGCAGACCGAACTGCGGCCATGCGCGCACGCTGGCGTAGCGAGGCCATGATCTCTGCGGCTGCAAAATCTGGAAGGCGCGTCGATAGGGTTTCGTGGGTGAAAGGTAACTCCTCGAAAAATTAACCAAATCAAGCGATGGAGAAGTCAAATTGGGGTGAAATTTGACGAGGAAAACGGGGGTAATGTAAAAAACGTCGTACGGTAACCCGTATTCCCGCCAGAAGGGGTGCTGCTGGTCAGAAAGTCGAGTGGACGTTTGGGTTGATGGTGATAACGTAACTTCTTGTAAAATTAACGGAATCGGACGATGTAGGGGTCAAATTAGGGTAAAATTCGACGAGGAACACGGTGGTCACGTCAAAAAATGCCGTAAGGTACGTCAGTTTTCCGGCAGCAGAGGCGCTGCTGGCCAGAGCGTTGAAGGACGTCGAAGGAAGTAGGCGGCCAGAGTGAAGGAAGTAAATAAGGAAGTTTGGCCGAGGGAGATCGCGTAAAACCAGTCACAGACGGTAGGCAACACACGAAGTTGGACAAGGAAGTTGGGATGAGGCAGTTGCACTCAAACCGAAGTAAGTCCGAAGGAAGTAATAGGGAATTGTAGAATTGACGCGAAGCCAAAGCGAGTCCAGCCAAACCGAACACCACCAAGCGTGATGTGGGTCGATAACCTGATAGAAACGGTGATATCGGTGTATATATATAAGGTGTATATATATATACAAAGCAGTCAGAAAACACACAATGACGGGTGCTCGGAATGTGATAGCATAAACGGGAGAGACAGACATACGGACTGTCTAAATAGAGAAGGCTAACGTGACGGGGACACGGTCACGGGTGACACATGCCACACACAATGAGGGGTGACGCAAGGAGAAGCAGGCCCCCATACAGTGGGGGGGAAATCGGCTTCCCCGTGAACGAGTACGGCTACGGTAATGCTCGAGTACTCTAACACGTGGCTCGCGGTCACTGTCGCTGTGACTCGCGGTCACTATCGCTGTGACTCGCGGTCTCTGTCGCTGTGACTCGCGGTCTCGAGCCGAATAATGCAGTCATCTGTCACATGCGTCGAGGAATGTCATACAAGGGGCAATACTGGATATCTAGTCCCCCGTGACCTTATTGAGTGTTGCTCAAATTCTTCGGCCTCGTCAAACGCGGCAAGGTCAACAACTAAAGTAAGATGAATAATAACATAAAATACTTAGGTGTTTTATGCTTGTGCAACGGTTGTCCGAGTGACAGAGACAAATGCATGTGACACGGCTCTCCGAGGGGGGACTGCAGGAGACAGACCCGCCACCTTATAGTGGGGGGGAAATCGGTCTCCCCGGGACCCGTAATTACACCCTATTCATTCGGGCGGGGAGGGCATCAGATCACGTCTCCGTCTGGTAGGTGGGAGCTCGGTAGGTGGTAGCTGGGGATAGCTATAAATACAGCTCAGCAAAGAGCTGAGTCAGAAAACGTGAAGGTGAATCGGAATCACAAAAGAGCACCATTCCTTTTTCCAAAACATCCAGACCGCATAATCTGCTCAACTAATATCTGACGCCCAATGTGCCACACTTGTCAGACAGAGCTTCGCGATAATTCACAATATGGTCCAAATTTACTCCAGTAACACGTGATAACTAGAAATTCTTTTACTGAAAGTTGCAACTCATCTATCACAAATCGATCATCTTGGTGCGGAATGTACTGCGGATACCTGCAACCTCAAAAGAATTTCCAAAGAGAAAGTGATACTCAGATCGACTGATTCCCGAGCCCACGCCAGGAGTCTGGAGTCGGGACGAGTGTGAGGACCTGCAGTTCTCAGTTTTGTCCCGCACACTTTATTCTTGGAACTGCGAGTCCGCTTTCGTCCACGCGTGTGCCCTTGGTTTTCCCCTTCTTCTGTGTATAGATACCTTAGTGAGAGTCGTCGTGGGGCGCAGCGCGTTGAAATTAACATGTTTTTTTCACTCGAAAAGTAATTTGAAGGCCAGAAATAGCAAAAATAAGGATATGCTCATATAAAATCGCTGAGCACGGTTCTATTGAAAACGCCAATGCAGTCCAAATATACAGCTCGCTCTTTTGGGGGCTCCGTGGCGTGGCGGCCTTCGGGCTCCGCCGCGCCCAGCTTTTCTGTCTCGAGGAGGAGGCTCCACCCGCCTAGCCGTCGATGCAAAAGTACGAAGCTGCCAATGTTGGGAAGAATACGTGGGATTCCTGTCATAGACGCCCTTGATGGTCTCCAGATTGCAAGAGCGCTGGATACCGACAAGGAGATGGCGTGTGCCTGCGCCGCGCTCAGAGTTCAGTCGTTCTACACACCGCCCGTTCAAGGAGAAGACGTGTTCCTCCTTGGCGACTGCGCGGATAAAGCTCACGCGCGCTGGTTTGATCAGAAACGGAGGAGTGAAGAAAGTCGAGCGTTGAGGCAGGCGGATCTTGGAATGAATGTAAGTGCAGCAAAGCTTGCTATCATTTTCATTGAGGGAAGTCCGATTATAGGAGTGCCCTGCAAAACTGCGCCTTCGATAGAGGCGCTGTATCGAGGCTTGAATGGCTGTGTGATAGGTCACGTTCGTGCTTGCACTTCAGGTGATTTGCCTCATGGCAACGGCGCCCGTCCAGGAGGTCACAGCAACCCTACAGGTGGGGAACGTGGAATGGCTAAAGGAGTGCCGAATGTCAGGTCCGAATGTCACTCCTACGTCCGAAATCAATCTCTTCCGATCTGCGCGCAGTCGCGGCGTTGCATGTCATCCTCTCTCACCGACCCCTGGAATGGCGGGGTGCGCTGACCTTCAAGGTGCGCGCACTGAACTCGACGTGACTGCGTGGGCGCGTGGAGGCGGTGCCTTGCGCAGGCGAGCGGTACGCCGTGGGAACTTTGGATGTTCATATTGGACCGAGGTATTAAATGCTGAGCCCCTGGGAACCCTGCACGAGAAAATCTGAGAGCTGTGTCGTAGAGAGAAGCTTGCTAAGAACACCTCATGCTCAAGAGCGGCTGAAGTAGCACTACGCAGACGCGTCAAGGGCCACTCTAAGCTGCCCTTATCTAGGGAGTGATCCGCCCGTAGCTGCTCTCCTCTCGAGTAGGAGCCGCTCGCAGCTGCCTTTTTTCGTGTCTTGTCATACGGCTGGCGCGTTTTCACACAAACGATCTCTTTTCGTCTGTTGGTGGCGCCCTGGTGGCGTCTATTTCTCGCTTCCGCCCGTGCTTCAATAAACGCTTTCTCACCTCCGCCTGTGCTGTGCCTCGGCCTGTGTCGAGCAGACTTCCCGGCGAGCAGCTGGTGGGGAATCACCCGGTTCTCCTCAGCAATCCTGAGGTTGTAGACCCGCGAGACCTGGCTGCCCGATACAACTACAGCAGGCGTGCTCGGCGCCCCTCCTTCCCTGTCTCGGCCCCTGCTTCCTGGCCTCGACTTCCTTGCCTCTAAGCCGGTGCCCCGGCATGAACCAGTCAGCCAACGCCCCCACCTTTGGCTCTCACTCCTCATCATTTCCCTCGGAGTGGGCTGAAGTCTGCTTCTGCAGGTGACGGAGGAAGGGGCGGAGCTGCAGGATGCGAGGGCCTGCAGTGACAGCCGGCCCTGGCAGGCGGTTTGACCCAAGGGCGATCCAGTGGCCAAGCTCACATCGTGACTGCGAGCGCGCGTGAGCCGCCCTCCCACCCTCTGCTTCGACTTCTTTCCCCCTATCTTCTGCGCGCACGTGTCACCTGCTTGCCGCGGTGGCCCCCTCTCCTCCCTCTTTGCAGTGATGCTGTTGCTCCGTCGCGTGTGCAGCCCGGCTTCCCCACGAAGGACCTTGCACGGTGCTGGCCGGCTACCGGCTGCCGGCTGCCGGTTGCCCAGCTTCCCCACGAAGGACCTTGCATGGTGCGGGCCGCGGTCCCTACACGCTCCACTTTAGAGTTGAGGGTGCGGGCTGAGGGGGAGGCATAGCTCAATGCAGGGGTGCTGGCTGAGGGGGAGGCATAGCTCCATGCAGAGGAGCGGGCTGAGGGGGAGGCATAGCTCCATGCAGGGGTGCTGGCTGAGGGGGAGGCATCGCTCCATGCAGGGGAGCGGGCTGAGGGGGAGGCATAGCTCCATGCATGTAAAGCGGTGGGTGTTCTTTGGCAGATACGTCTTCAACCTGTGTGTTATGCCCGAAGTTCGCCGGCAGGGGGTTGCCAGCGCCCTCCTTACCAAGGTAGAGTTCCCATAGCCTTCTTATGGAGCTTTCTAGTCTCACAGCTGCCTCAACTTGTCCCCCTTCCACCATTGGACACCGCCTTCCATCTACTCACCTCTTTCGGTTACTAGGAGTCTTACAAGTAACCCACCAACTGTCCAAGCCGTCGCGCCTGTGCCTGGAGCGCCGTCGCACGGTGATGCGGTGCCAGATCAATGCCTGCAGTGTGTGGCCTGCGGTGGGCGAGAGATGCCAGGGTTGCCTTGGTTCCTGCGCTGGAGTGCTGAGCTTGGATGTGGAGCGGAGCGCGCAGGCCAAGATGCAGGCCACAGAGCGGGGCGTGCGAGAGCTGTACATCCACGTGGAGGTGGAGAACAAAGCTGCTGAGCGCCTGTACAGCCACCTCGGCTTTGTGTTTGAGAAGGAAGAAACGGCAGAAGACGCCGCGAAGCACAAACGGCCGAGGTGAGCCCTCTCCGCATCCCCATGCTCCACAGGTCCGCTGGCGCCTCCCCATGCGAGAAGCGCCAGGGCTGAATGCTCCACAGGTCCGCTGCGCCTCCCCATGCGAGAAGCGCCAGGGCTGAATGCCACAGGTCATGTGCTCCACAGGTCGCTGGCGCCTCCCCATGCGCGCCAGGGCTGAATGCTCCACAGGTCCGCTGGCGCCTCCCCATGCGAGAAGCGCCAGGGCTGAATGCTCCACAGGTCCGCTGGCGCCTCCCCATGCGAGAAGCGCCAGGGCTGAATGCTCCACAGGTCCGCTGGCGCCTCCCCATGCGAGAAGCGCCAGGGCTGAATGCTCCACAGGTCCGCTGGCGCCTCCCCATGCGAGAAGCGCCAGGGCTGAATGCTCCACAGGTCCGCTGGCGCCTCCCCATGCGAGAAGCGCCTGGGCTGAATGCTCCACAGGTCCGCTGGCGCCTCCCCATGCGAGAAGCGCCAGGGCTGAATGCTCCACAGGTCCGCTGGCGCCTCCCCATGCGAGAAGTTTTAGAATTAAGAGTCGGGTAATTTGCAAAAGCAAGCGCTAACTTTCATTATCAAAAGATATACCAGTTCGCAGCTCGAAACGCCACGAATATTGTCGCTCAATCATTACTGATTGGCCAGTCTAAGTGAAAGTTCGCTATTTAGTTAGTTATGACGTGCCACTGCCAAGTTCATAACGACTGCAGTGACACGTCTGCGATGGGCCGTGAACTATTACACACTGTGTCTTGCCGATGGTCATCATGTGATCCAACGGCCACGATTAGTTCAGCAGATCTAGATCTAGATCTAAGGGTTTCATAGGGTTTCTTCAGGGTTTCTTCAGGGTTTGATCATCCTGAGTGCTGTACAGGGCCTAGACAGTCATGCTTTACATCAAACTGATCAGCAGACACTGCAGATTCCAACACCCCTTCTAAAGGGTGACTGTCTAGTTGTCCTACTGCCAGTTCTTGGGAATGGTGCCCCTTCAGTCAGCAATGCCCAGTTCTTGGGATGGTGCCCCTCCAGCTCCAGTCTTTAGGATGGTGCCCCTTCAGTCTTCAGACTCCAGTTCTTCATGTCACAGGAATGATACTCGGGTCCTCCAAGGAAGCTGCCCACTCGTGGGCCACTTGTGAGCTTATAGCCCAGTATCAGTATCACTTCAGTCTTCATTGGTCTCCACGAGGCAGGTTCATGATACCCAGTCGCTCTCGGTGTACACGAAATATAGGGAGTGCCAGGGGCTTGGTCATGATGTCAGCGGTGTTGTCATCAGTTCCAGTGTATAGCGCCTCTGTGTCCTTGATCCACACACGATCTTCTCCACAGGGTTCCAGGTTGGCTACGTTATAGCATGACTCCCTTGGTGCAGAAAAGATCTTAGCACCAACAGGGTATTCATGAATGATGTCAAACTGAGAGACCAGACTTCACCAGCTCGCCGTAACCCATTTAGGCAATATGAACATGAACTTGGTGTTGGAGGGGTCTCTGGCGAAGTCAGCGAGGGCCTTCTGGAGACACTGTAGAATGATGTCGTGGTCAAATGGCGGGTTCCCATAGCATTGCTTGCCAGCCCAATCCTTATCAAAGCATGAGTCAGTGATGGTATAGTGGTGCTCCAGGATGTGGTTGTCATCAGAGGAAAATAGTTCCAGGAGAAAAGGACCATGAGTAGTGAAGTGAGGCTTGGTGTCCTCAAATTTCCAGTCAGAACGGTCTCGTTGATCGTCAGTATGTGTCACAGCACAGGCTAGATGTGTATCCAGAGTGCTATATGTGTCTTCATGCATAATATACTGGTTGCCAACTCTGGCAAAGGAAAACACAGCCCCCCTTTGGATAAAGTTCTAGCCCCAAAGTCCACACGGAAACCCGCATCCTCCAGGGCCACCACAGATAAGAGGTTGAAGGGCTGCCCAGGTATGCAGTGCGTGTCCATGAACTGCAGCCCAACCATACGTCCAGACTCCACATCCCTCTTGGCAAAGGTGACTGAGCCACTGCCAGAGGAGTCCACAGACTGACTCTGCACCACACTGAAAGTCTCACAGACTGTAGTGTCATAGTCCGCATTGAACATCCGGACAGAGTTGAAAATGTGCTTGGTGGCACCACTGTCAATAACAGCACTCTTGTCCCCAGCAGACTGAGTGCGACCGTCACCAGCACGCACACCACATGCCACCTGAGCATGGCCAGTATCAGAGGCACCAGCCACACCAGATGCCCAAGCATCACAAGGCACCCGAGTACACCCATCACCCGAAGCATAGTGGAAATCCACCTCCTCGACGAGGCCACCACAGGCACCATCACAGCAGTCCCCACAGTTGTCCTCATAATAGTCACTGGGGAGCAGACCCACAGTGCAGAGGGGAACCCTGCAAGGCTGAGAAAGTAGTCCAGAGGCCCAATCATCAGAGGGGCTGTAACCCACTCCTTCAACGGGCTGCCCAAGGCTCATGTACTCTTCCTCCTCGTCAGAGTGTCCATGATACATGCCCTCCTCCTCCTCGTCAGAGTCAGAGGCATCCTCCAGATCCGGCAGAGAATCACCACAATCTGAGGCAGAGCCCGAACCTGAAGCGAGGTCAGAAACCTCGATATCAGAGTCACTGCCAGGTAGCTCAGAGACGGAGAGAGCACCAGGCATACAGTTGTCCCCCATCGGATGATAAGACCAGGAATCCCGGTCTGCAAGAAGCCGATCATAATTAGGGGAACCCACCACATCAGCAGAGCCAGAATCACCTGTCACTGGCTCCTCCTCCTCCTCGTCAGAGTCAGAGGCATCTTCCAAGTCTGGCAGGGGATCATCACCATCCGAGTCATAGTCCGAGCACTCATCGATACCCCACCCCTCATCGAGGGACAGCATGCCTGCATAGTGCTGCACCACCCGTATCAAGGCTCTAGTGGCCTTCCCGAGCTCAGAGGCCCAGCTGTGCAGGTCTGCAAGCGAGGTGCGCACCATCACGGACTCCAGCTTCAGCAATATATCCATGTCATCTGTAAGCTGCTTGATGAGATTGCGCTGGTAGAGGATCACCCCGGGACTGACAGTACATTCAACACCACGAGGAAGGGTAGTGCCCCTGTCAAGTATGTCACAAGCACGAAGGAATATCTCCACAGTCCCAGCCATCATGATAGAGTGCCACTGCTGCAATTCAGGCTTGAACCACAATTGCCTGGGGGATATCTGAAAAATGCCACCCAGGTGTTGATCACGTCCACAATCCCACTGGGCCTGTGTCCTCTTCAGACGAGCCTTGTCAGGGAAGAAGGCAGTAAGGACATCAACGTAGACCCACGAGTCATAAACAGGCACAACCTTGGCGCTGTGAGAATGCTTGCTGGGGACGTAGCAGTGGTGCTTCTTCCTGGTCCTGCGAGGAGGGCACCCCACTGAAGACAATTCCACACAAGGTGCACTCACAGTGCCCTCATTGCCCTCGGTGTCTCCACCAGTGGCGTGGGACACAACGAGCTCAGGGTCGCCCACGTCCGCCAGCACAGAGTAGTAATTGAACACTGGGAACCCATGTGGCTGGGACTCCACAGGTACAGAGCCTCGACCACATGTCCAATGCTCGCACAGGGTCGAACTGGAAGGCAGTGACCCAGAGATGCTGAGACTATCAGAGTGCTTCTCCGCCTCGCCAGCAGTGTGGGATATAACACTCTCACCTGAGTCTGAGCCGAGGGCAGAGTGTTCAGCTTCCAGAAATTCACACAACGAGAACTCCTGGTACGTTGACAACTGGCCCAAGGTCGGACAAGAGGTCAGCGAGCCAGAGATGCTATCACAACCAGATTCCAATAGCCCAGAACCATAGTGACTGGCATATATATCTTCACCAGTCTCGTCCAGACCAGGGTGCAAGTCAGATGTACTCGCCTCCCGAATGGCAAAAAGGACCTCACCAGCCTCTTCCAGTCCAGGATAAAGCTCAGATTTCCCAGCTGCAGCGCCAAGATGTTCACCAGGCTTCGGTAAGCTACCATTCTTCTCGTAGTCAGCCACCCTCTTGAGAACCGCCGCCTTGGCGGTCGCCGTAGCCTTCTTGAGGAAAGCCTCCCTCTTCTCGACGTTCTTGATGAAACAGTCCTTAGCAGAGTGCCCGCGTCTGTGACACACAGGGCACGGTACCTTGACAGCCAGCAGCTTTCGCTTTCCCTCCTCCTGCTTACGCCTGTCGTCAACGATAGCACCAGCAGTCTCAGATTGAGTATGCAGTGCGTGGGCAGTTTGCGCTATACCAGCGCGCGGGGCGAGTATGGTGTCGTAGTGAGATGCTACTTGGGCCGACAGCACACTCGCGGTCGGCATGGCCTCAGACATGAATTTGGACTTGAGGAGCATATAGTCTGGGTGCAGTCGTACAATAGCCATGGCAGAAAAGATGGTCTCAACCGTCTCCATACACAGAGGCTTGCCAGAAGGAGTAACGCGCGTATTCGCGGAGTATTCGCGTATACGACGAAGTGTCTCCTTCGACTCCAAAAACGTGGAGAGAGGAGGGGCAAGTCTCGAGAGTTGATTCGGTAGCGACAGCAGCCTGTCCACCTGAGTGATGAAGTAGACAGCGCTGGTGTTGTGTCGCAATTGGGCCAGTTCCCGCCAAGCTCCGTGACCGTCAGAATGTTCTTCGTAGCTGCGAACAACAGCGTTCGCAGTACCCGTGGTAACACGGCAGAGGAAGTCATAAAACAGTTCATTTGCTTCCTCAAGATAATGTTTATCCTCCCTCACCTCTTGGAGCGGAGTAGACGCCGAAAGCAGCAGTGCTAGAGAAGGATGGCGTAAAGAAGGCTTAATTCTCGAACAAAACTCGTCCCAAGTTCCTTCCTGGTCAGATTTACCAGAAAAGTGCGAGTCCGCGGAAAGCCCCTTAGTCATATAAGAAAGACTAGGTAAAGGACGTTGCCCACCAGCGGGCGACAAAGGTAGATGCTTGTCCTCAGGGACAGGAGCGGCGTTGAGGCCTGGCTGATGAAGGTTGCGCAGGTCGAAGAGCTGAGCACTCAAACCTTTCACCATATCCTTAAGCGCCGAGATATCCTCCTGCTGGTTACTCAGCATAACATCTCGCGAAGACGACTCGCCAGAATAGGACACTTCATATTCTGGCGCGCTACCAGAAGGTGGCGGTGTCGCAGCTTGGCTGTAGCTCTTCCCTTTGACCATAGTGAATTCTCTTACGCGCAGCGGAAAATTTGCGTGATAAACAAAAATGGATCCTCACTTACAACGTAAGTGGGCCCATAACCTTTTAGAATTCAGAGTCGGGTAATTTGCAAAAGCAAGCGCTAACTTTCATTGTCAAAAGATATACCAGTTCGCAGCTCGAAACGCCACGAATATTGTCGCTCAATCATTACTGATTGGCCAGTCTAAGTGAAAGTTCGCTATTTAGTTAGTTATGACGTGCCACTGCCAAGTTCATAACGACTGCAGTGACACGTCTGCGATGGGCCGTGAACTATTACACACTGTGTCTTGCCGATGGTCATCATGTGATCCAACGGCCACGATTAGTTCAGCAGATCTAGATCTAGATCTAAGGGTTTCATAGGGTTTCTTCAGGGTTTCTTCAGGGTTTGATCATCCTGACTGCTGTACAGGGCCTAGACAGTCATGCTTTACATCAAACTGATCAGCAGACACTGCAGATTCCAACAAGAAGCGCCAGGGCTGAATGCTCCACAGGTCCGCTGGCGCCTCCCCATGCGAGAAGCGCCAGGGCTGAATGCTCCACAGGTCCGCTGGCGCCTCCCCATGCGAGAAGCGCCAGGGCTGAATGCTCCACAGGTCCGCTGGCGCCTCCCCATGCGAGAAGCGCCTGGGCTGAATGCTCCACAGGTCCGCTGGCGCCTCCCCATGCGAGAAGCGCCAGGGCTGAATGCTCCACAGGTCCGCTGGCGCCTCCCCATGCGAGAAGCGCCAGGGCTGAATGCTGATGCTATCCCAGGCATTGGGCAACAGCATGTCTGACGTTCCCGCCTCGGAAATGCTGGTGTCATGCGTTTTTCTTCCTGCCGCAGAGGGGTTGTGTTGAGGGATGCTTGAGCTGCAGGAGGCAACTGATGCGGCTTACTTTATAGTGGTGAAGCAGCGGCCTGAACAAGTACCACAACCTTGTGTATGCTTGCCTTGGTCTCGATGGTTTTCAAGGATTCGTTTGAAGGACCATGAACCTTGCATTCTTGAGGACTGTGGCTTCATTCCATCTTTCGGGAAAGTTTGAACGACCATACGAACCTTGCATTCTTTGGGGACGTGGCTTCATTCCATCTTTCGGAAAGTTTGAGAAGGCAGGCGCGAACCTTGCATTCTTGGGGAGACCTGGCTTCGCATCTTTCGAGGAAAAGTTTGAGCGACCATGAACCTTGCATTCTTGAGGACTGTGGCTTCATTCCATCTTTTTGGAAAAGTTTGAGCGACCATGAGCCTTGCATTCTTGAGGACTGTGGCTTCATTCCATCTTTTGGAGAAAGTTTAGGCGTGACCATGAACCTTGCATTCTTGGACGTGGCTTCATTCCATCTTTGGAGGGATTTGAGCGACCATGAACCTTGCATTCTTGAGGACCGTGGCTTCATTCCATCTTTCGGGAAAGTTTGAACAACCATGAACCTTGCATTCTTGAGGACCGTGGCTTCATTCCATCTTTCGGGAAAGTTTTCTTTCGTTTCCTTGCAGGACCCATTCATCTAAGGGCTTTCTCCATCACCACCTGGTATGTAGTAGATATAGCCACAGACCATTGCTTGCGTAAGGTTCTGGACATATCTTCTCTTAATGCTTGCATGCTGCGACTGGGGGCTCAGCAGTCCCCATCCTCTTCAAAAAGCGTATTTTCCCTCTTACGCTTCAGCTCACTTGCTTTTAGAAATTGCATCATGCTCCCATGGGGCATGGGCGGTGAGCATCTCACAAACCACAATATTTGCATCATGGCGATGGGCCGGGAGTAGTGACTCAACATCACTCTTGAAAACCCAACCAAACAAGCAACCATGCCTGCGATGTACGACTGCGCATGTGCAAGTGCACAGGACTCGAGTGTGCAGACATCCAGGGCGAATGCAAGCCCCCCCGGCGTGCTACAGGGGATGTATCGCGCGGTGGACAACTCAACTTTGTGTCCTGCAACACCGCCGACAGGGAACATTAAAAAGACAAGTTTTTTCGATTCCGAGTGTCCGGCTGAATCGTAAAAATGCCGACTTTGATGTAATAGTGTCGATGGCGATGCATACGTTGTTACAGTACGTACGAGCGATTATTCGAATTCTTGTTGCAAACCGTGAAGAATTTATTAGATCGCTGATATGCGATTATGGTCGACAATCCGAGCTACGAAAGGGGGTTTTTTACAATCGTAACCAAGTCTGTTCATTATGGCAAGTCCGCTCCTTTTTATCGATTCTCGACCGCACCTCAACAGCCGCCGAATCAAGGTCACAACAATCCTTTACTTATTTCCATTAACATTCCTTTGAACTCTAATTCAGCTTTCTCGATTCCTTTGAGTATTCTCCGAATCATTAGTCGTCAATCTGAGTGTCCGATCTCCATATTATTTATTCAGTTGTGACCCTCACACCGATGTATGTAATCCTCACGTCGATATGAGAAAATGCGACCTACGGTCTCCATATTGGACGGTAGTATGCATCGACCCCGCAGGCTGCTGGGACAATGTATACTGTATGGGACCTCCGCATACGCGTTTGCCCTGGATGTGGTCCTACTTGAGCAGCCGCCGGATGTACTCCAGTTACCCACACGCCAGGACAAGGGGGCATCACCGCACACTGCTTCCGTCAACGGAACATCGTCCCCATACAGATCGGCTTCGTATACTTCTCCCTGTATAATGATGTAATATGTGCACGCTAGTGGCGTTGATCAGATGCGGACCACCGATTTGAATCGCAAGGTAGTCGTCAGGTAATCGGCCACGTCCTGGGTTCTCCCAGAATCGGTACGATGCGGTTTAACGTAGCAGTATATCATATACTACACGCAATCGAATCACTAAACGCACAGCATCGATCATGCAAGCCAATCACACTTCATAAAACGTACCGCGTGACCATATGAATACATACGTTCTGGCGGCTATCTGAGCTCGGAGATCGTCTCTAGATAGTCAGGCGATATGCCACAATCTATTGTCACCGAAGTCGATGCCCAATCAAATTGCTGTGTGTGTGTGTGGGGAGGGGGGTTCGCCCCCCCCCGAGGCAGAATGCAAATCCTAGTGGGGCGGTACTCTCCCCATAGAGGCAGACAGCAAGTCCTGGGGAGGCGGGGGTTGGAGCACACGCCATTGACTCGGAATAACCCCACTATTCAACGACAATGTTGGTACATTTAAAAGGGAAAATCGCTCCTGTGGCGCATACGAATATCACATTATAACGCGATTTAGAGTGGAGCAACCGCGTCTCGCACCCCCCGACGGTGGTGCGGTGAGATCACATTGAGGGTGTTATGGTGCTGGCTCTCGCTCTGGATATTCTGGCTCTGGGTCGGGTGGTACGTACATCCGGTGGTTTTTAATGCGTATATATTCCATATAATTACATAAGTCGGTCCACTCCAGCATTCGTACAGTTCGAAATTCGGATTATTCGTAGGTTTCGGTTTCGGTAATTATTTTCATACGGTTTACATCTACCTCTTCCGACCGACCGAAAACGTGTTTTGAGAATTATTTGATAGTACGGATATATCCTGTTAAGCACCCCATTGTGGTACCACTTTACAAGCGTGTGCTCGCGTGCGGTATCTGCCACGTCATATGCGCGGGGCGTTGTCTGTGATACGACATTCAGTGGCATGTGCCGAAATCAGCCTGGCAGCCCTAGCTGGGAGTCCTGTGTCGGTAGGTTCCATCTGATTTCAATAGTCTCCTAGCAGTGTGCTCGTGACAAAAGGCAAAGGGCAATTCCAAACGTGCTGACCCGATGCGTTTGTGTGCTTGCATGCTAAGTGACAATCTTGTGAATATTGTATATTTCAGCGTTGGATACCCCGCGCCAACAGGCGGAAGCGCTCGGCAGTTTGGGGTCTTTGGAATAGGTTCGCATTCAAGCGAAACCATATTCCAAAACGCATCTTCGTCGAGACTCGACAGTCTCAAAGATGCCTGCCCAATGCCTTTGTGCGCTTGCATGCTGACTGTTCACTGCGGATTTTTTATTCATGTTAATTCCCAAACGAGGTTTAAACTGTTTTATAAAAGAAGCAGGTGCAGATTACATACCAGAATTATCTAATTCTTGATTTCTTGTTTTAACTTTTTCATTTTTCAACGGCTATGCGATATACAATAACCATAGTGTTAACTTTTTTTATAACCCGTCAGCTTCGAGAATACGATTGAGTACGATCCCTCACATCCAAAATATTACGATCTGATCTGACGGCCTAATTCACGGGAGACGGAATCCTGTGTAGAGACTAGAGAGTAATATGAAATATCTGTATGTTCTGATGTCGGGCAAATCACCGTTGGGGACGGAATTCTAACAATGTCGACGTTGTAAGGAGGTACGGAGAACACATCACTTCGAGGAACCTCAACTGCAATTTTTCGTTACGTAAGCGCGTTTGTTTAGCTGGTGTTACAGCTTCCGTTTGAAATTCGCGCCGTTTTGGAGATGAAATCGAAACGTCGTGTGTACACGTTGGCTATGTGGGACAGGGTGGCTTCGACAGTCTGAACATGCGACTTTGCTGAACGAATATATAGCTGGGAAAGGTGACTGCCCCTCACACACCATGTGCTCCAACGATCAAGATTGTAGGATATGCACCCTGAGAGGACACCTAGGACCATGCAAGCGCAACACGGTCAAACCCTTATACATGTTCAAAGAGGCGCAGAGGCTCACAGCTATGCCCTCCTCCACTCTAACTGGCCGGTTTGGTTTTCGAGTCCGCGTGCAAAAAACGTGTCCCGATCCAGTTAAGAAGACGCCAACGATTAACGCGTATGGTTTGAACCATGTTTCCTTTGATGAACATGGAAAGAGGTTCCACGACACCGACCGGGCCGAAGCGCATTGTTGGGGTATCCTCGCGAGAGCTTTTCGAGCTGCATCCAAACCACCCGGTCGCCGAAAGCGCATTGCGTTGGTTGGTGGGACGCTTAAGTTGGTAAGGAAACACGAGAACATCATCCGGAGGTACACCTATAAGAACAAGCAACGCAGTCTCCGGCCGCCCTCGTTGTCGCTGCGTTCGCCTGCCTTTGATCGCTGGTTCGAGGAGGACTCCTGGGGGCTACAGGAGGTTGACGATGTCCAAGAATAATTGCCCTTTTTTGTCTTCCAGCCACTATGCTTGGCATCCTATGGAAAAGCAGATGGTTATGAAGAAGGCCATGGAGCTGCACTACAATCGCCCTGACACAGCTCGCTATTTTCAGCGCGACCCCTTGTTTGCGGATACCGTGCTGGCCACCCTTCTCTGTGCGCACATCCAGTATTGGGTGAAACTCGCGACTCCACGCGTGTCGCTAAGGTATGTTCTACGTACTACGACGTCCATTTTCCCTTTTATCAGTAAGGCCCGCCCATTGAACATACATATTCCGTCCTTATTACGCATGCCGACGCGACGTGCGTGTTACTTCACCTCGCCGCTTATATGCATGTATCCCGAGTGCGTCACACTATTGTATTTGTTTGTTCTTACGCATAACGTATGCCTCGTTCGCTCATTCCTAACCTGTGTTATGCCTCGGAATGTGCCGTCGCGCAGAAGCGAGGAAGGCGGAACACGCTGGAGAACAACGGCGAAGCTTACACCGCAGTGTGCTCTCTGGTGCACAAGTACTGCTAGTCCGGAATGTCGGTATCGGCACCACTTATGGCTTCGATTTTGAGGACCTTTTTCAGATCCGCATATCCGGACCTCCTGGCGCCATCTTTCAACGTCTCTGTGGAGTGGACGCGCCTTTTGATACTCTAGAAGTCCTCGCTGCATACATTCGACGCCACAAGGAGACTGGCACCATATATGAATACCGCATAATTAACAGCATGGCAGCAAATACACTGCGCTAATATGCTGTGGACATCTACTCGCAAGAGACCTAGTATTAATATACACATATGTACTCGCCCTAAATTTCATTTGCAATTATTATTATGTATCTTTTAAATCCTATACTGTATGCTTGCACTTTTGTACTTTTCCATTTGAGTCCATTGGAGCTAGATATAAGCCCACTACTGTACCGCAGCACAATAAATACGCATTTCCCACATACAGTATAGTGTGTGGTGTGTCATGGAAAACTAGTTTATTAGCACTTTTATCGTTTATCTTATTTCATCTCTTTTGGAGTTAACTCACTTTTTCTTTTGCTTTTCGGGCACAACCATTAGTCGTTTAGAAAGGGGAAAAGAAACTGAAACGGTAGAAAAATGTGAAAATAATTATTTAGTTGTAAAATCGATAAAAGGTCCGCATTATTATGGATTTATCCGATGGATACCCCCGCGCAAACGAAGCAAGAAGCGCTCGGCTGATTTGTAATTTGGGAGTGCGCACCCAAATACAAAACGCATCTTTGAAACACGGAAGTTTCAAAGTTGCTTGCGAGTCGCCCTCCCCGTCAGCGCGATCAGTATGAATATGAGTTTAGAAGCATATGAAAAATATTTGTGAACGTACATATTTTTCATATTCCCCCAAACAATATGCGACTGCCGATATCCTAAGCCCTTACCCTCAGCCTTTCACTTGCCGTTCCCTTGCCTTTTCCCTTGCCTTTCTAAGCGTTCGCTACCATTTTTCAGGATCTGACCGATGCGACCGAGCAACAACGAGCCAGCGTCAGATGAGATCAGATCGCGACAGCCGAGTGACGGCGACAACGACACGAGCGGGCGGACGAGACGCTGCATTCCTCCTCCTCTAGGATTGTCACGTTCGTTCGTGTACAGCCGGAAACGAAATAACGAAACGCGAGATGACATGACTAAAGTGGACCCCTCCAGTATAACATGTACCGAGCGGGGGTTGAAGATTCAATCCTCATCAGACCATACATATATCGGCATCACTAGCCAGTCGGGAGCGAAATACGCTGTTGATGAGCTGTCGACTGCCAACGTCCTTAAGAAAAAAGGTAAACGTACATCGTCTAAATTATGGCTCCTGACGAGAAAGACCAGATCATTTAAAACGAGCTTCACCATCATCAAGTAACGCAGCCCTCGAATCGACTCGTGGGTAGCCGGCCGCGCGAAACGCGGTTCGTGTATACTCTGGGGACGAGAGTACAGAGTAGAGTGAAATCGTTGGTATATGGGGAGCCGCTTGGGGCTTATTGGCTCGCCGAAGGCGAGGGGCGCAGCGCGGGGGGCTTTGGGGTTTGGGGTTTGGGCGAAGGCCAACTTGCTGAGATCTGAGTTTCGGCAGCCACGACAGGCGAGGCCCCTAACTCGGATCAGAAGTCCCATACAGACCGTAGTGACAGTAGCAGTAGCAGTACAGTAGCGGAAGTAGTACAGAGTACAGTAAGTTCCGACCGACCGATGTTTATGTATACGCAATACGCGTAAAATATCGGACCCCTGAAACACGTAAAATACGCGTATAATACGCGACGTGCTCTTTCAGCGCCGTTTTACGTGTCACACGTAAAATGTGTAGTAGCATTCTGATGCAACACACGACGACACGTGTGTATATCAATGAATGCGGCAATATTATGATGCAGCACTCAACGCGTGTTCAAACGCGGCAGCTGTACACATTACTGCATTATTCAGATGATTTAGTCCCTAGGCGTATTCCGCTTTGTCCGTATAGGGGCGGAAACTTGGGAATGGTAGTAGTTGCTTGAAATCACCTCACCGGCATCGGCCATCATAACACAAGTTGATCGTGTTTTTTGCACCTCTTAACACCTAAAAGGCGAATTCGTCATACTGAAAAGCTGATTAACTTTTTGCAGGTGGTACGCGCTCACTAAACCTTCCGTCACTAGAGCTAAGCATATGTAATCTCATCCCTTCTTCGCGCAAATTGAACAGTTATGACCTACGGGTTGTATACATTGTCGCATGATATGATTTCGATATGCCTACATCAAGCTATGAAAGCGTTCTATGGAGGTGGTAGCCACCATACGAAACGAGCAGTGACTAAAGAAACGATTCCAGAGCTTCAAGGGCATGCCATCGGCGATATTCCGAGATCTAGGGTGTGTGAGACCTTGGAGTGGGTTGGGGGATGTGTCTAGATGATGGGGATATGTCATGGGCCGCACACAAGTGCCGCAAGTCGTGGGCATATCGGTGCCGGGTCATATGCCACCATACGAAATGAGCAGTGACCAGAGAAATTCCAGAGCTTCTGGGGCATATCATCGGCGACATTCCGAGATCTAGGGTGCGTGAGACCTTGGAGTGGGTCGGGGGACGTGTCTACATGACGGGGATATGTCATGGGCCGCATACAAGCGCCGCAAGTGAGAGTAATGTACAGTAATCACTCACCTTTAAGAAAACAGGAAATTCACGCCAGCGTATTTTTACATAGAGTTATTAAATATGGGGGCGATGTATTAAATATGACGGAGTTTGGGAAAACGCTGGCTGGTTCCTTAGCATAGGAGTTCCTTATCACTGAGTGATTACTGTACGCAATCGTGATGGGTGTGCAAAAAAGCTGATTAACATACTGAATATACCAATTCGCCTTTTAGGTGTTAACCGATCGATGATGCCTGTCACCCACTCCGAAATCCCCACATACCTTTGAAACCTATGGTCAAATCTTCAAAGCTTAGTGCATTCGATTTGCATAGATGGAGTTATCAAATCGACCCCCCAGAGTCCCCGAAACCCCGAACTCTGCATAAGCATCAAAATGAAGAATAATACATTATCCGCCAGGGAGTGCGCGGAAGCCCCGCCTAGTAATAGTAACACACTAAGTTCAGGCCCTGAAGAACTAGTTCAGGCTTGAACAAAAAGTTCAGGCCTTGAAGGAATAGTACAATGCATGAACAATAAGTTGAGGTCCTCAAAAAAGAGTTCAGGGGAGCCCTGAAAAATAAGTTCAGGCCCTGAAGAAAAAGTTCAGCCCACCCTGAAGAATAAGTTCAGCCCCTGAAGAATAAGTTCAGTCCCTGAAGAATAAGTTCAGTCCCGGAAGAAATAGTACAGGGCATGGACAATAAGTTCAAGCCCTGAAGAAATAGTACAAGGCCTGAAGAAAAAGTTCAAGCCCTGAAGAAAAATAGCAGGGCCTGAAGAAAAAGTTCTGGTTTGAAATAACTTGTAACCGACTTATAATAGTCAACGGGAATGGTTAGAAAAGTTAACGGTCGAACAACTTGTAAACAACTTATAATAGTTACGGCTGTGTTCGGATACAAAAATATTCGGCACAAAAGTCTATTTCTTTTTGGAGGCCACCTGCGGCCGTTTCTTTGAGACGTTCGTATGTTATATCTTCGGGTACGTGCATAGGCGCGGACGATTTGCTGTGCTTGTCGCACAACATGACAATTGACGATTCTCTTTGGCGTGGTTGACATCCGGAAAAATTCCGAGAAAGAAATTCTAAAATATGGTCGAAAAATCCAAAATAGGGTGTTAATTGTCCCTAGACACTAGCGATGTACCATGCGAGGTCCAATATTTTCCTTTGATTTCGGTTACTGCTCGCGCGAGGCAACAGTTTAAATTTAAATTCAAAGAATCCGTCCTATGAGTCCGATGTTAGCAGTGGTGATGCCAACCCGATGGAATGCAACGTACAGTAATACCTTACATTTAAGGAAATGCTAGGTTAAGGAACCAGCCAGCTTTTGGGCATTGTCCACAATATTTAACATATAACACTCCATATTTAAGAACGTTATGAAAATAAGAGAATGGCTGGGCTGACCCCAAATTCCTGTTTCCTTAAATATGCGGTATAATTGTATCACTGCCGTAACGGCACCCCTAGCCACATCAAACTTCCTCCCGTATAAACGGAGACCAATGCCATCCACAGGGTCGCACCGCTGCTCTAAGTGTAAAGAGCGAAGTCGAGTGGGGGATTCAATGTGATCAGTCTCTCAGTCGAGATAAGGCAATGCGATCGGCATGACAACATTGTTCTCCTAAACTTATTAAGTTGCTTTCACTCAACACCTTATGGGAGCATCATCACAGAAGCGTTTTGACATGACATGACATGGCATGCGATGATATGATATGCCATGGCGATGACATGATAGGCATCCCCCCTCCCTCCTGTTTATACACAAAGCCGCGCGATATACTTACATTTATAATTATATACCACTAAATCGTTTGAAATAAAAAATGATAATTTATATATCCGAATATTTTCAGTCGCAATATATAAATATAAATATATTTATTATACTTTGGTATATAGTTTGTTACGAGTATTTATTTATGTAATATCCAATTATTGATGAATATATAATTGTGTGTCATATTTATGTTTAATTACAATGATATATAATTGCAATGCTTGTTGCGATGTTGCCCCAAGTAAGAGCGAAATCCAATGGGGGATTTCAAGGTATACGATCTCTCAACCGGATCAAAGTGCAAAAAGTGTGGCATTCTCCCACATGTATCCTGCGACTGTCGCCTCACGCCTCATGGGAGCAACGAACGAAAGCGTTATATGCCATGCGATGATATGACAGGCATTCAGGTGAGGATGAGGGCGGACAGAGTAGAGCTCTACGCGTGACACGCTGCGGAGCGGAGTGGGACACGATTCGCGATTTGGAGTTGGACTGGCCGTCGCATGCCCTACAAATTTTGGGTTGCGGTCGAGATATGCTGATGTTGAGGCTTCGGAATGATAGATGTATGTGTTGTGAGCTCAGGAAGCCATCATATGCCCGATGGATCGTCGTGCATTCATAGCTATCGATTTTATAGTGAAACCTGAAATGCCTACTGGTGCCTACTGGTCCCTACCGCTAGCTACAGGCGCCTACTGGTATTTACTGGTATTTATCGGCGCCTACAGGCGCCTACAAGTATTTACAAGCGCTTACTAGTATTGGCATGGATCTACCGGGACTTACAGGATTATACAGGCGCTTACCGGGAGGTACCGGGAGTACTGGCACGTACAGGCGGGTACAGGTTGCTACTGGCGCCTACAGGATAATATAGGCATCTACAGGGTGATACCGGTGCCTACAGGCACCTACTGGAAACTACCAGCGTTTACAGGGAAATACATGTAATTACCGGCACCTACCGGCAGTACTGGCATCTACCGGGCAATACAGGTACCTACTTGCACATGCCGGCACATGCAGGGTTGCAGGCCCCTACTGGGACCTACTGACACGTATCGACAATACATGCATATACTGACAGGTATCGGGATATACAGGCATGTACCGTTTAGTATAGGCGAGTACAAGCGAGTACAGACACTTACCGTGACTACAGGGGTATACAGTCGACTACTGTAAGTTACAGGGGTTTACCGTCATCTACAGGAGCTTACCGTTAACTACAGGAGCTTACAGGGAGTACAGGCCTTACGGGATTACCGGCTAGCCTTTATATGTAATAGCGGGGGGTGATGTAGGACGGATGAAATGGGGGTGAGAATTGATGCGAGGTGAAATATCGCAGTGCGGTGGGATATATATATATATATATATATCACAGAAACACAGGTGGAAACACAAACTAAGATGAATAACATCCAATACACGTAGGCATTTTATGCTTGTGCAACGGCTGTCCAAGTGACAGAGACAAATGCGCGTGACACAGCTCTCCGAGGGGGGACAGCAAGAGGTATGCCCCCACTTTATAGTGGGGGGAATTCGGTATCCCCGTGACACCACCTCCACCTGAAGGAGAGAGAACTAGAAAGCAATGTCCTTAGGCCTACCGGCCATCATCCTACATCATGAACCCTAAGGTGGAGCCTTTTTCGGCTCAGCTAGAGGGGCATCCGCCGGTGCTGGTTAAATCTAATAAAAGGAAGTAGCAAGTGCAGAGCTAACACACAATTGTCGGCACATTAAGGTGTGGCAGACCCCGGAATGTACACGGGGCCTTCCCGAAAGGCAGGCCAGTCTGTCGCATCTCCTTCCTCATCGTAGCCCGCAATCATGGCGAGAGTGGGGGCGGCCGGCTCATCGTCATCCGTAGATAGAAGGCTGATCAACGGGCCCCACCTCGTCGGTCGGGTACAGAGGGTCAGGTAGAGCATCCGCCAGCCCATGCGCGGTCCACGGAAGTGTACGAAGACGACGCCGACTGTTGCTGCTTGTCCGCAGTCGACGGGGCCCCACGAGATACAGTGGGTCGCGGTACAGGGTCCAGAGCGGAAGGCGGGACGCGCCCGTCCGAAAAGGCGCCCTTGCACGCGTAGGAGGGGCAGAGCCCCTTGGTGCAGTTCAATGAGGCTCCACACCCTGTGCCAAACCAAACAAGGGCGGCCTTGCCCCTCCCAAGCGCGGTAGGGGCCAGGGCGGGGTGGTGCTCCATTCACCTACCGCCGGTTGAATGGACTTGGGGTGGAAGGCGTACGTACGCTCTGGCACCACCAGATATCACCCAGCCATCACCACCAGAGTCGGGCACTCTGGGGGCAGGAAACGAGCGAGGCGTCGGGTGCCATCCCGCTGCCAGACGCGGCGGACGCGAAGGGCGACGGTGTCGAACGACAGCGGGGAGTCGCTGGTGAAAAGATCCTCGATGATTCCCTGGTAGAGGGCGACCTCGTAGGGGGACGAGTCGGCAGACTTCTCAATTACCACGAGGAAGGTCTCGGCGCGGTCATTGAAGGAGAAGTCGTGGTGGGAGTGGCAGTGCTTCTCCGCAAGAGCCGGAAACTGGTTGATGATCGGTCGGGGGTCCTCACGCTCGTTGACGCGCAAGGACCGCATGTCCTCCATGTACCTACCTCTATCCACCGGTTGAAAACCCTCCACCTCGAAGTGCAGACGGAGTAGAAGTGCACGTCCATCGAAAGGGTAGCGTTTGGCGGTGGTGTGGTAGACAGCGAGAGCGGACCCGCGAAGTAAGACCGAAAGCATAGTGAAGACCATGGAGTTGATGTCGTAGTGGTGGTAGACGCAGGTCAAGTCAAGGTCGAAGATCTTGGCGACCTCAGTGGAGCCGACGGAGCTGAGGACGGCAACCATGGCGGAGCAAAGGGCGAAGAAGTCCTCCTTCGCGCTGTATTCCTCCAGAGTAATCCCATCCGAAGAGCTCTTGGGCTGGTAGTTGCGCGCCTTCAAGACGTTGACAACGTTGTCGGCGTAGTCGAATATCTTGGCCAACGGCTCAGCAAGCAACCCACGTGTAGAAGCGCGGTAGGGCGTGATGCGGAGGTTGCCGGAATTCTCGAGGAAGTCCAAGGGTCGAATTTCACGGTGTGTCGGTTTCTCGCGCACGAACTACACCTCGTTCGTACGCAAGATCGGGTCGCTCCAAGGGTATAGTCTTCGTGTCAAGCGGTGCGACACCACCAGAGACGGGTCGAGTAGAGCCCGACGGCGAAGTGGGCTTCGGAGTAAGTCACGGAGAGGCAGACTTTCGCCACCCCATAAACTGGGGGTGATTGTCTCTTCCTGTGTCATTCCTCGCCCTGTGGTGTCACTTGCATCTTGCCTGCCCGTCTCCGTCAGTTCCGACCGATAATAAATCTAAGTCATTTATCATCTCATCTCACACCGTGACACTAAGGGTTTGCACGTGCCTGCTTCTTAAGTTCTGTGAACGTAATGTATACCCACCCTTTGCTTATATTTTACTGTTCACATCAGTAAGCAAGCCCCGGAGTACCTCGCGTGGTTTGGCAGCAGAGCTGGTGCGAGACATTCTTGAAGGGGGAAGGGGGGAGGCAGTCGCGTGGTCGTCGATTAGGTGATGAATCGTGGTAGGGTAAGGTAGTTGTTAGATATATAGGTGTGACCATATATTGGGTTACAGTCAGAATGCTTTCACTTTTGGTAAACAAACTAAGTCCCAGATAACATAACGAAAGCTCGGCTTAAGCCGGAAACCCTAAACCTGTGTCACCCGTACTGTACGGAGTACTATCTAGTACAACTATAGGAAAGTGACCCACACGGTGTCACATCCAGCACACCACCCTGTACTGTTACGAAGGAAAAGTTAGGGTGGGGCAGGCAAATTTGTTCGGAACACACACCATCTCAAACGGTGGAAACCTATTTCTAGTGGGGGCTTGTGCCCTTCGTTGGTCAGGGCGGTCCCAACCTCTAGCTAGTGCAGTACACAGAAGGCATCTTGGCTTGTAAGCTGTAACTTGATCTAACGGCACTACTAACAGTCTGAAAGCTACTCTAGCCACTTTGAAAGTGATCCACAGTGCAAAGTTCACAGAAGTTGTTGTCATTGTCGTTCTCAATCTCAAAATCCAGAAAAGCAGAGTCCAGATTGAAGTTGTTGTCGGAATCAGCGGTACCAGAAGTCTCGGCCTCATCGTCAGTCGGTCCAGGGGAGTAGTCCGGTGATGGAGGAGGGCTGTCCAATCCTGGAAGTGGTTCCCATTTTGGGATGTCAAAAGTCTCAAAAGTTCAAAAGTTCCCCTCCCTCGAGCCTGAACCGTCACTTTTCATCTTTTCCCATCTTGGGATGTCAAAAGTCTCAAAAGTTCAAAAGTTCCCTCCACGACCCCGAGTCGTCACTTTTCATTTTTTCCCATTTTGGGTTGTCAAAAGTCTCAAAAGTTCAAAAGTTCTCCTCCCTCGACCGTTGAGCCGTCACTTTTCATGTTTTCCCATTTCGTAGGGATGTCAAAAGTCTCAAAAATTCAAAAGTTTTCCTCCCTCAGCCCCGAGTGTTCACTTTTCATTGTTTCCTATGTTGGGATGTCAAAAGTCTCAAAAGTTCAAAAGTTCCCCTTCCTCGACCCTGAGCCGTCACTTTTTATTGCCCCCCATTTTTGGATGTCAAAAGTCGCAAAGTTCAAAAGTTCTCCTCTCTCGACCTTGAGCCATCACTTTTCATTTTCTGCTGAAATCTGTATAGGCAGCCCTGACCGGGAGTCCCGGTGCAGGCCCCTATGACAGATTCCTAGGTAGCCAACACTGGAATGGTGACTGATGATTGTTCGTGCTGTGACACGCCAAGGTGTCACAGGTAGCTAGGTCCGAGACCGTTCCGACTCCGAGACCGTTCCGGGTATATCTAGCTTAGGGTTTATTTCTTATGAGAGTTTATCCACACAGTTCGGGAGTTTCTGATATCTGGTGAACTAGGATATTCCAATAGGTCGTGGCCCCATCCACGCTTTTATTCCACTTGCTACTTTGGCCATGATGGGCTAAATGGCCGCTTGGAGAGGTGGTGCGCGAGGGCGCGTTTGGGTGCATCTAGGAATTATGGTTTGAGCTGAGTCGGCGGGCGACTTGAGGCAGCGGCTATGGGGACGGCGCCTCGTTCTGGACTAGTTGACGCAATGTTCATCCTCAGTTTTATTCTGGCCTTGATCCCGCTAGTTACTGAGTTTTGGGCTGGTGTTCGCGACACCTTCGACTTCGACGACATCTCCGACGTGCCCGTCGATTACATGTTCTCTTCGCTCGCTCCACGGCGGTTCATCCCAATTTTTTCCGCAACCACACCCGAACACGCTCATGCACACCACCTTCCCTCAGGCTTTTCGAGAGATGGGCAGGGCAACATATCAAACATTTATGTCGTACGGCCAACACTCAAAATTTCCATCGGCCAAATTTCGGCCATCCCGGCCAAAATCCAAAATTGCCCGCCGCAAGCGTAAAATTTTAATTTTATGTATGGCAATATCATAAAAATCGCAAATTTTCGGGGGAATTTTCAAAATTTTACATAATTCGTTTCGGCCAACAAGCAAAAGCACACTCGGCCAAACCTCGGCCACAACCCTCATCGTACGGCCACAGACCGGCCATAGGGGGTTGATATGTTCCCTGGAGATGGGTGTTACCACCAGAGCGAAGAAGTCCCTCACGAGGGACACCCTACCATTTTAGAAAACGTTAGTATGTGCGACAGCGACATTGACGCCTCGCCGAGGCTTATCGATGGGGTTCGGAACAGTCCGACGGTGCGGACATCGATTGGTCCGACCCCCAACCCTGCTTCGAACGAGGACGCCGACGTGGCTATCAGGCGTTACTTGCAGGAGCAAGGCAAGCTGCGCCGACGACATCTACAAGACACGTCTGCATCGTGCTTGGGCCAAGAGCATCCGCGAGGACGTTCTTGGTGACAAGAAGCACCATTTTCGCGGTACGGACGACGCTGGCCTTCTGTCCGACCTGGTCGGGTGCAGCTGCGTACGGAGTTTGAGTCGGCTGGGGTGGAGCTCAAGTCCTTTGACCTCGACGACCCCCTTGCAATGGTTGTGAACCGGGTGAATGGGCTGCTCTACGACGTGCTGGCTCTCGTGGTGGAGAAGCACAACAACGCGCATGTCTGGCTCACCGGTACGGATGCTTCGTCTGACCGAGATGGCCGGCGAGCTTTGATCGACATCATCAAGGGCTGCGTACCGGTGGCGCTACGGGAGTCGCAGCAGGAGGAGCATGCGGCCTTGCGTTATCCCGCAAACGTTGACCCGCAGCCGATCTTGGCTAGGGAACAACGTTTGGTGCGGGATAACAAGGCCTCCGACTGGACGCCTATGGAGGCTACGCGTAAGCTGAGCATGTACACCAAGCTAGACCCGGCATTCTACGTTGCGGTAAAGGTGCGCTACCCCATGGCTGCGGATTTGGCTCATGTCCCGTTGGCCTCGCTCCGCTCCATGGTGGTAGAGATCTACCAGGCTTGGGCTCAAACGGACACGGGGAAGGCAGCTTCTGGCGCGGTCGGCATCTCCGCGCACCTCTCCAACAGCGATTACGACGCCCTCCTCGCGAAGATCACGGAGCTGAAGGAATTGGTGCAGCGGCAGCACGGGGAGGGCGCTCCGGTGGTGCGGCAGCAGCGGGTGCAACACCGGCAGCAGCAGCAGCGTACGCAGCCGCTGAGGGGCTTCCGTGTGGGTCAGCACAAGACGCCACCCGTTGGATTCGACCGCGACGACCAGCGGGCGAAGCCGTTCTGCGGCAGGTGCAAGAAGGCGGGCAAGGGTGAGAGTTACCACTTCTACCGCGACTGCCCGTTGGGCGGGCGCCAACACCCGCCCACCTCCGCCGCGGCATTAAGCATTCCTATCGACGAGGAGGACGCGGAAGGGGTGCATGCACTTGCCATGTGTGCACTATTCCAGCAGGCAGCGGATGATGGTGCGGAGGCCTTCGTTCGTGCGGCCGCCACGTACGGGCCGCCTGCGGTGCTTTGTGCGGGCGCGGTGGGCGGGATCGACGTGTCCGCCTACGGCTTTGCGGTGGAGCGGCAGTCGCCTCCCGACGAGCCCGTGGGGGACGACATTCTCCGACGGCTCGACGATCTTGCCGCGGAGGTTCACTCCGCGGCCAATCACCAGGTGCACTTCACACACGCATCTGTCCCGCCTCCCGACGGCATCGAGCAACAGACTTCGGCTCTGGTATGCGGCCCCGCCGCAGCGGGGATCACGCCGGAGGAGCAGGTTCCGGCAGGTGGTGCGGCGGCATCGGCATCCGCCGTGCCGGAACCTGCTATGCCTGTCTCGCAGGAGAAGGATGTTGAACCCGTGCCACTTCAATCGGCACGGGTGACCGCCACGGCGGCGACGGACGGCGAGTTCGCTGGATTCGTTCAGACCGTCAATCACGCCGCCATCGCACAGGTTGATCTCACTGGCTACGACACCGACGACTACGAAGACCTCGCTGACGGCGGCTTCATCGTGGAGCCGCGGACTCCGGCCATTTCGGCGAATCATGCGTCGGAGTCCACTGCCCACGCACCTCGGTCTGGTGGTGCTTACGGGGACTGGTCTGGTGGTGCTTCCATCACCGCACCTATGGTTGTGGCAAGCCGCCATGGGGCTTCCCCGCACACGCGGGTATGTGGGGGATGCCCTACATCCTTTCTCTTATTCTCTTGGTCTCAGTCATGGGCAAGGGTCGGAATCGATTTGTGATTTTGCAATGTAATTGTCCGATTAATCGATTATTGGTATCGAATCGATTTGGATTTGAGCCGTACAATTATGATTAATCGTGATAACTACTTTCAATGTTTCAAACTCGCAAAAATCGCCAGTGTTAAGGGCGAAACAATTAGACAATCAAATCGATTTCAACAAATGTAACAATTATGATTGTTGATAAGCGATTACAAAAATGAAACCGATTCCGACCCTTGGTCATGGGAGTGGGGGCTGCCGCCTTCACGGCGGACAATGACATCGAGTCTGTGCAGGTATCGGGTCAGGCTGCTCCGCAGCCTGTACTGTGCAGGGGGATCTCTGCATCTACTCTGGTATCACAGAGCTGGACCCTGTCACTCTGGATGCGGTGTTGCACTCCCTGGGTGCTGCAGCGGTGGCTCACCGGCTGCCTGACCCGCTGGAGTGTAGTGCTGCGAGCTACTGCAGTGGACATTGTGGTGACGGTGCTCCTTTGGACTTTGACCCCGAGTAGTTATGCTTCTGGTTCTGGCAGTACATCACTGTTCTGGTGGTGTGCTGAGATGTACTTTCACATCAACGGCTTCTTCAATCTGGTTTATGGTTTTACTTTGACACCTTTGAAATCTTCAATCAGACTTGCCGGCACAAAGGTTTTCAGTAGTTTAGCGGGACCTTATTGCCCGTATGTTTCTGCTCTTTTGCTAGCTAGAGGGTTCCAATTTGTGTATCAGAATAGCACAGTTGGATTAGCATTAGGCCTTGTCAACCTAACTAGCAATCTTACATTTCTGACTTGCCTGTCAGTCACCACCCATAGTGTTGGGGTGGTGTGCTGAAATCTGTATAGGCAGCCCTGACCGGGAGTCCCGGTGCAGGCCCCTATGACAGATTCCTAGGTAGCCAACACTGGGCTGGTGCGGACTGATGATTTTTCGCGGTTGTGACACACCAAGGTGTCACCGATGAAACTAGGTCCGAGACCGTTCCGACTCCGAGACCGTTCCGGGTATATCTAGCTTAGGGTTTATTTCTTAGGAGAGTTTATCCACACAGTTCGGGAGTTTCTGATATCTGGTGAACTAGGATATTCCCGTATTTTTCCCCTTTTTTGGAATGTCAAAAGTCTCAAAAGTTCAAAAGTTCTCTTCCCTCGACCCTGAGTCGTCACTTTTCACGATCTTTTCCCATTTAGATTTTGGGATGTCAAAAGTCTCAAAAGTTCAAAAGTTCTACTCCCTCGCCCCTGAGTCACTTTTCATCTTGTCCCATTTTGGGATGTCATAAATCTCAAAAGTTCAAATAGTCTAAGGGGTGCCCCACCCCCCACCGCCCGTCGCCCGTCGCCCCCAGCCGCTCCCCCAGTCCCCCAAGGACAGTAGGGTTTTCAAGTGCTCATATGCATTCGCACAATCTCCGACCTATGGGAGCACGTGTATTGTAACCATACTAACCAAGTCCTTTGTGCGCAAGGAGGCAAAATGCGATGGAGGCTGAATTAACAATTATGCAAACCCGTGTGACACAGTAGAGTATTGTGTGGCAAAAAGCTTACGAGCCGAAAAGCGCCACCATTCACACCTAAGGAGCCGCAAAGCACCACCATTCACTCCTAAGGAGCCGCAAGGCGCCACTATGACCAAAGGAAAAAATGTCGCCAAGAAGCAGTGCGGAAAGCAAAACACGCACGTTCCCAAACCTGTAAGCCTTCCCGCCCGCCCGTCTCTCTGACGCTGCACCGTATTGCTTGTTTTGGCACTAGGCGTTCCCCCTCCCGCTTGCGCAAAATGATCGTCATTCAAACGCATCTCTTTCTTCACCGCCATCATGTTATTCACTTTGTCAGAGGTAGCACGCCACCTTTTGCTTACACTATAGGATGTGCTCCGTGAACTGGGTCTTGATAGCTAGGGTTGACCGTGGGACCGACCCAAGACTCAGAATCTTAGCAAAATAACTCCTTACGCTCAGTGAGTGAAGTTTTTTGTTCTTCTTTCCTTTTTGCTCCTTGAAATGCTTGCCCACCCCCCCTTCACAACGTACCCTACCATACGAGATCTTGCGTTTGCATCCAAGGAAACCTGCCAACATAGTGTTTCCATCGCGCTGGGACCTCCGGGCAACAACTGTGCTGGAAAATCACTCTGCGTTGACAAACAGTGCACAGAAACAACTGTCCTGGCTCACCCTACCTGACGATTCCACTTGTCTGTCACACTGCGCGTTTCGAAGTGTCCGGGTTCTGTTTCAGGCTTTTACCCTTTGCATTCTCTTTCGTCTCTCGCGTGTGAAAATGCCTATGACGGCGTCTCAAAGGGTGGCGTCTCAGTTATGTCTACGTGACCCTTCCCGGCAGGTGGGCGTCCAAAAGGCGGCCGTGAACAAGAATAAGAAGCACGAGTCGAAGAAGAAGAGAGGGAAGAAGGGGCACGCAGCAGATAAAACGAAGCGCAAAGAAACAAAAAATCTGAGAAAAGAATTAAGCCTCTTCATCGACGGCAACCTGGAGAAGTGCAAAGAAATAAAAACTCAGAGAAAAGAATTAAGCATCTTCATCGACGGCAACCTGGAGACTCAGCCCGACCTCGTGGATTGCTTTGCGCTCAACCCGGGGGACGCGGAGTGCCTGGCCGCAGCAAGGAGTCCCCGCCTTAGGCTCAACCCGGAGGACTGCCATGTCAGCCTGGTGCTGGGTCGCAGTGGCCTCTCCGCGGCGACCTTCGAGCACCATAGAGTGTTCGCCCGCCTATATTGCGGGGTGCGCGCGGACTTCGGGGTAGCGCGCGGGCAGTGGTACTTCGAGGTCCGCACGAGTGTCCGTAGGTACAGAGAACAGAATATGTCTGCTGCTTATAAAACCGGACTCCGTGTCGGATGGTCCACAGAGGACTCCAGGTGAATGGCCCCGCAGAGGAAAAACAAAACCTAGACTTGATCATCTCTCCTCTCTGAAGTAAAGGGCCGTTTCGCTGTGGCATCCGTGTAAACAGCCCTAGCGCGCTTCCCAACTACTGCGGTCGGAAACAGCCCTCGCGTGCGTCCCAATCACTTCGGTCGGCGACAGCCATAGCGTACATCGCAGCAGGTTCATCTTGAAGCGGTCGGCTGGCTGTGCACTTGGAACGTGGTACGTGGAAGCAGGCTCCAGCTGCCGGCGGTTGGCGGGGTCTAGATGGGCAAACAGGCGTAACCTGTACACCAATACCAAGCATTGTGCAATACCTATCAGCGAGCTAGTTCTCAATAACCAGTGTGCCCTGTAAATTACTTTGTCCTGAAGTGCATAGTATGACACCAACCTGAGAGTAATATTGAGCAGGGTGTCATACCAAGCGGAGCCTCGAAGCCGACACCACGAAATGACCTCATCACGGAATGGCAGCCCAAGCACAGACACCTCACCACGGTCACGCCTGATGTGAAGGAAGCGGGGAGGGGTTTGGCAGCTTGGAGTTGGCGGAGGACGCCCAATGCTCGGATGCGTTTGGATACCAACAAGGATACGTGATGCAAAGCGGGGCGGCACAGCGCTATGGGGACGCTCCCAACTGTGTGTCAGGGGACGTCGTGGGGTGCTTCCTGGACCTAGATATGGGCCAAGCCTTCTTCACCTTCAATGGTGAGGAGCTCCAGGAGGCGCCGGCGCCGGTGGTGTTGAACGCCGGCAAGCGCTACCTGCCTCACATTTTCCTCCGCAACATGAGTTGCACCGTCAACTTCGGCGCCCTGCCCCCGTGGTTCCCGCCCCGCGGACGTCTCAAGGTGTTCCAGCCCCTCGAGTGCGCCGCTGGCGGGGTATCCGCCGGGCAGGAGGAGGGGGGACTGGCAGTGGCGGAAAAGGCTGGGGAGGACGCGGCAGCTTCTGCAGACGCTGCCAGGGAGGGGGGCTCAGCGTCGGTGGCAGAACCTGCGGGGGGTGAGATAGCGGCGGTTGCAGCGGCTGCTGAGGAGGAGGAGGTCAAGGCGGAAGAGCAGGAGGAGGACAAGGCAGAGGAGGAGGAGTTGGAGGACAAGGACGGCGAGGAGAATAATTCAGACGAGGAAGTCAAGGAGGGCATTGAGGACGAGGAAGACAAGGAGGACATCGAGGACGAGGAAGACAAGGAGGACATCGAGGACGAGGCTGTGGAAAGGTTGCTGAAAGAGAGGAAGGAGGCGAGGAGGCTTGTCGAGAAGCTTGATCAGGAGGGGGACGCAGCACAACTGGAAGTCCTCCCCCTCGTTCGCCCCTCGAACGGGGATGACAGACCTGAGATGGTGATGATGGTGGGGCTGCCCGGCTCTGGAAAGACGCACTGGGCGACGCGTTACATGCGCGAGGCGCGCGAGAAGCGCCACGTGCTGGTGAGTGCGGACCACGTGTTGCTGCAGATTGGGGCCTCTTGCGCGCCAGATCGCCGCCGGAGCGCACTCCTGGATATTCGGTATATGTCCATGGCGTCCAACTTGATTCCGGAGTTGCTTGAGAAGCTGCTGGGCCCTCGCCGCCGCAACTGCGTGCTCGACGATGCGAACAACGTGCTCCCAGGGGTTCGTGCGCGGAGGATGGCGCCCTTCGCCGGGCAGTTCCGTCGCGTTGCGGTGGTGTGTGTGGTTGAGCCGGACGAGCAGAAGCGCCGTTTGCTGCGCCAGCTCTCCACCTCCCCGCTCGGAAAGAACAAGGGTTGGTACGAGAACCCGGGTTCGCTCTGCCACGGCTTCGCGCTGCCAACGCTCGACGAGGGCTTCGACGATATTGTGTATGTGGAGCAGGCGGCGGAGCGGGCGGGGGCCATCCTGGAGGAGCTCCGGAGCGCTCTGCCGGCGGAAAAGCTGAGCAAGAAAGCCTGCAAGAAGGCCCTCGTGGACGCTCTCGAGCAGCAGTTGCGGGAGAAGGGGTTCGCCAATCATGCGCCGGGAGACGCAGGTGCGAGCGCTCAGGAAGTGGACGCGATGGATGGACAGCTGGGGTACCAAGTGATACCAGGTGAAACCTGTTCAAGGGCCATGTGCACGATCTGCAACGTGAAGTTGAACGGAAAGAAAATGTGGAGAACTCACCGAAAAGGAAGGGCGCATATGCGCAATGTTTCGCAGCTTTTAACCCCCACTAAGGGAGCGGTGGCGAAAACTCGACCAAAAGAAAAGGCGCATGTGAGTAAAGTTGTGCCCCCTGAGGAAGAGGTGGTGAGAGCCTCTGCTGCAGCCATCCACGCCCTGGAGACAGCGCAGGCGGCAGTGATGCAGGGGCGCGGAATGACCTGGCTCGGCACGCAAGAATATGCAGTGGACGGGTCAGTGGACACGCAGGAGGCTGGAGTGCAAGGGCAAGCAGACGTGCAAGGATCAATGGGCACCCAGGGGGCTGGAGTGCAAGGGGCAGCAGGGATGCAGGGGGCTGGAGT
>LGRX02034412.1:0-57640 GCA_001247695.2 Cymbomonas tetramitiformis | reverse complement strand
GGGTGCAGGGGTATGGACTGCAAGGGGCGGCAGGGATGCACAGGTATGGACTGTAAGGGGCACTTGATGTAGGAGACAAATGGAGTGCAACCAGCAGCGCGCACAGAATATCCATGCCATTCGTTCCCTAACACACAGAAGGATGGTTTCCCTCCCTGAAATGGAGATTCCCCAATACTAGCAGCACAGTGTTCATGGAGGATATCCACTCACACACGTATTATTATGCTGGCGGAAGCGGGTTATATAATGATGGGTAACATAAGAGATGCGAAAGCCCTGAATTTGACCCAAAAATATGCTTATAGCATATGCTGTGTGACCAAGAATTGCATTGTAACCAGATGATCCACAGCAGCGCAATAGAAGTAAGATAATGGTAGGCTATGCAAATACTGCGGTGAAACAATCTTCTCGAGTAGACATGTACATAATTGCACAAATTGAAGATCGTAACAGCAGAAGTTGAAGAAACCTATTGAATGCAAGTGGCACACATGAACTGGTGAAATGCACGAACGCAAAAGGTAATGATGTGTATTTCATAGCTATCCTCCCAGTCACTTGCCATCTCCATGGAGGTTTCCCAGTGAACAAATCACATCTGAATCTGATTGAAAATCATAGAAAGTACATAGACCGAACAGGTGTCACTGCATTCCAATAATGTGTGTACTTCTACCAATCGGACAATCCGGTTGCCTTTTCTTCACTTCATGGAGCATGGAATTGTCGGAAGCAATGAGATTCGAAGTGGACGATGAGTGAGGTATGCACCAGTCTCAGGGAATCTGAAGATGCCCCGGTTGCCGAATCTTCCGGATTTTCTGGAAAGGCCTGCCCCCGCGGCCTTTTGTCTGTAATCGGGAAGACAGCGATTCAGTTTTTATCTCGAAACCGATTCTGCAGCGTCGAGGACAGGGAACGTGTGCATCATCATCGATGGTTTTCAACCGCGAGAAAACGTTTTGGTGTCATATCCTAGAGAATCCAAAGAGATCACAGGAATCTAAAGCCTCCTCGGGATATGCAAGTCGGTATCTCGTAATAACCTCTGCATAATTCTGTCAATACTATTGTGGATCCAACGTACCATTTTGAGGGTGATAGTTGTTATTGTGAGTGTTTTTGGAATCGTGGAAACTGCCGCATGCGCTTGCTGCTGCTTGATATGTGTGGGATGCATATCATACATCCATGGTATAATGCGTACAGCGTTTCCCCAAAGCGGTCCGCGCTCCATGAAGCAGAAGAACCCTTAAGATAGAGGTTATTGTAAAATTGTCATCAACAGACGGAGATTTCCAACATGCTTCGGTATGCGGGGCTGAACACAGTTTTTGTTTAAATCCAACATGCGTATCTGTTAGGTCGCCTCTCTCAACTGGGCATTCTGATTACTAGCAGCAATGCAAACTTAGGAGGACCGTCGGTCGATGAGCTTAAAAAGGTCACAGTCAATAGCCCTACCATGCACAGCCCATCACAACACTCGACTCAACTGATGCGTGAACGATTCAAACAGAACGACCTTTAGTTCGACGGGTTTTCACCAACGGCAGTGTCGTATTTGTCGATTTTGGATGTCGTATTGAGTCATTATTCAGGAGATCCAGATCACCACGGCCACCGTTAGTATGCGGCACGAACGCGCGATGCTCAACATCCGCTTTGGCATCGGCGTCGTTGATGAGCTGTTGGTCCATTGCTTGAGTTTCCCTTATATCTCTGCGCACAGCTTACGGTCAGCAGGTCACGTGGGTAGACTTATAACGAGAGTGCTACACGGTGACTTCAACCGAGGACTGAATATGTTCGGTTGTGAGGACTGAACCAGTCTCACAAGGGTGCAAGTAACACTTACAGGGAATATGGTACTGGGACCATAGGTTGATATCGGAAGACTTTGTATACTGTCAGATATTTCGTATAACTTAGGTGACCTTTCACTGTTTGAAGTTACAAGACACCAGAGGTCAGTGCCAATGTGTAACTAATTCAAAAACTGACATGAGAGCTTGTTCAGCTCTTTAAGTAGTAACATGTCGACTCGAATTCCCTCATATCTCATCCGAATTCGACAGTCACAGTGCTCAGTCACTTCATGTTCACATATCCTATGACAGGTCTTGTCATTTAGCCCTTGGGCTGCAGCTGCCAGTCATACGATGATCTCTGCTCTGAATTGCTGAATAGTCATAGATCTGATGATGTGGCAAGAACTGGGGCTCTCCTGGTTTCCCTCCAGTTCTGTGTGGCTGTTTGAATATGAAATGGTTCCCCCCATTTCTGGAATGGTTTCCCACCAATTCTCTCAACCTGATCTGCTGTGGTTGCAGATGTTCAAAACTCACTTTCGGGTCAGGCATTTCTGTCAGTCATTTCTGTCAGACACTCTCGTCATCTGGTCATATAAATGCCTGTCATTGGTGACTGTCATAGTACCCGTCACTCGTCATTTTGACACGCCGTCATTCTGTCTCGTGACTTACCCTAGCACAACTCTCCCCCCCTTTTAGGCGCGCGCTTACGTCCTCGCTAGCGTCTAGTGTTCGCCTGTATTTACATTGTCTGGGGATCAACAAACATGCACAGTGATGCTGGCTTCTAAGCCTCGGGTTCTCGGGTCCCGTGCCCCTCAGTCCTTGGGTCTGAGTCCCCCTGGCTTCTAAGCCTCGGGTTCTTGGGTCCCGTGCCCCTCAGTCCTTGGGTCTGAGTCCCCTTCCGCGCTGGAGGTTTCCCGAGGCTCCGTCCCCGAATTACGCTGCCAACGCTTAAACGGTTCTGTCGCCCTGGTACTCCTCTCGCTCTGCGGGTCTTGCGCTGCTTTGCGCCCTGAGGGTTTTAGACCCCAGTATCTTGTTCCTGCATCGGGATCTCGTCCGTCTGCGCTGTCAGAGTGGCGATGAGGTCCATGACTGCTGCTGCGCTTTCCTCGCTCATGCGCTTACCCAACTTCAGCCCACAGAACAGATGGTGCAACAAGGTGCGGGGGATCGCGTATACTGCTTGCGCTGACCCCATGCCTCGTGTTCTGGACGCTGAAACTCCTTGCTGCGATGTGTTCTCGTGCTTTCCCAGCACAGCTCTCGCGGGACATGGTGTTGCTTGGGTACACTGCAGCAGGGGTACGGGTAGCACGGCGTTCGTCCAGATATGTGTAGGTTTCATATAGGGTGTCCCATACCTACAATAGGAGACGGGGTGAGGAGCGGGCAAACCCTTCATCACAGATCGCGTGTGCAGCCCTCGCAGAGCATCTCCAGCCGGGTTCTCAATGAAGTAGTATGCTGGATCGTAGTACTCGATGATCTGCCGGGTACGCTTCACTCGCCGATCAGCCAGCTCCAGGTCCGGTACTCCCCTAGTCTTGGCCTTGCTGTACTCCTTACATGGTGGGCTCGCCCAGATCACGTCGAAATAGTGTCGGGGGTACAGCCTGTAGTTCCAGTGGAGAATGTCCTCGGTGCATGTTGCTTGCCACTTAGGGAGAATATCCACTGTCACCACTTCGCAGCCGTCGAACTGTCGTTGGAAATGCTGGTCTACAGACCCAGTCCCACAGAAGAGGACGAGGATCCTCACAGGATGTTGCACCGTCGTGAGATGCGGCTGATAGACCTGACTGGCACCCTTACTGTAAACCTTCGGGGTGGGGGCTCTCATTGCCATGAGCTGAGCCCTCTGCTCCTGCTGTTGGTTGTGCGTCTCCCTACGCCTCCTTTCTGGGGCCTTCCTCTGCTTCTCTTCATCGGCCTCAAAGGCTCTCAAAGGCTCCAACCTGCCTCCCTTGCCCTCCAGGTCCTCTCGGGTCCGCCACTGGCTGTGACTGTGTGGCAATCCTTTCCACTTGGTCAACCACTCCTGCACTGACCCGCCACCCTACAAAATAAGGATTATTCCAAGGGCTTGGACCGTCGGCTTGGAACCCCATAGGACCCGGTAGGACAGGTATGTGTTTGAGAGGCGTTGGCGTTAACACTGGGAATTCCAAGGGCTTGGACAGCAAATGTCCAGGTCCAAGCCCCGTCCAAGCCGCGGTCCAAGGGCTTGGACTTGGACATTTGCTATCCAAGCCCTCGGAACCCCCTTGGAATTTACATAAAATTCCAATCGGTTTCCAAGCCGTTAGACCGTCGGTTTGGAATACCGTAGGACCCATTTGGACCGTCGGCTTGGAACCCCGTTGGACCCGCTTGGACCATCGGCTTGGATTCCCATAGGATTTTTTTAGATTGGCGATTCCAAGGGGGTTCCAAATGCTTGGACGGGGCTCGGACCTTATTAAACGGGCATTCCAATGGGGTTCCAAAGGCTTGGACGGGGCTTAGACTCTGCCAAACGGTGATTCCGAGGAGGGTCCAAGGGCTTGGACGCTGCAAAAAAACAGGTTCCAAAGGGGTTCCAAAGACTTGGACGGGTCTTGGACTCCGTCAAAAGAAGTTTCCGAGGGGGTTCCAAGGGCTTGGATAGGGCTTGGACTCAGTTAAACAGAGATTCCAACGTGATTCCAAGGGCTTGGAAGCTGTTAAATTAAGGTTCCAAGCGAGTTCCGAGGGCTTGGACGGGGCTTAGAATCTGTTAAACGAGAATTGCATGGCCAGGTTCCATTGTTCCAAAGCTTTGGAACAATGTTTCCAAAAGCTTGGACGGACAGGTTCCAAAGGCTTGGAACCATGGTTCCAAATACATTTATTTTGCTTCATACATTTCATTAATTTCAAACGCTTGGAACCGCATTTCCAACGATTTGGAACAACGTTTCCAAAAGGCTTAAACATATATGGCTCCAAAGGCTTAAACGGACATGGTTCCAAAGACTTGGAACCATGGCTCCAAATACATTTACAGTGAGAATATGCAGGTATGCAGGGTTAAGGGGTACTGCGCAGTTCCAAAATACACTTGCAATTGTTGCTACATTGTTTTCATGTTTCTTTGCACACATACATTATGATGTCGTGTGCATGCTGTGCACAGAAAGTTTAAAGGTTGCGATGCTAAGCTGCAAATACGTCATCATCATTGGATAAATAACATTACTTGACAGAGTTACAAGTGCGTGGGATCTAGGTTCAGGCTAATAATGCTATCACAAGTCAGGGATTCTACCGAAAGCTGCAAGCTTTCGAAACTACTCTTAAAACTACTCTAATTAGTTTGAAACTTTTAAATTGAAATCTGTTCCGCTAATTGCAAGCACCGACGCACTTGAAACACGACCTGCGAACATGCCGTAAAACAGAACAAAATCAGCGTTCATCAGACGCCGAACCGCAAGTAAAATAATAAACTTCAGTCAACGAAACGCAAATCAGATCCAACGTTTAAACAGTCTTACCTGCGATAGAGCAATTCTCGACCCGGGCGGTACCAATCCCTGAAAAAGTAAAACACAAAGCTCAGTTCTACACGCATATGTGGAAAACATACCGGCGTGTTATGGCCGATTCTCGAGCATCGGTACTATTTTGGGCTGACGCTATTTTTAAAAGTGCAGGTTTGTGGGATTAATGATACGGTGTTGCTACTACGATGATGCTGAACTGTTTTCAAACAAAATGCTGAAAACAACTCTGCGCGCGCAACATGCAAGGCTGCTAGATAACGGCAGGTACGTTCAAGAACTGTCGTTGCGGCATTCTCAGTGTCACAGCGAATTGAGCCCGTACCGTTTGAATAACTCCGCCGCAGAGATCTTTCAGACTTCCTGGAATCGCGTTTACGTCCCGGACCCGAGCGTCACCGGAGAATTTCCTGCAGATCTCCACAAAGTAATCTTGCGAAAAATGAGAAGAAAGAAGACACGGCTAAGCTCATATAGATAATTACAGTACAAACCTGGACATACAATACTGCAAGTCTTCGACGGCGTTGAGGTGAAATATGAAGTTCCGTATTGTAAAGTGTCGGGTCTTCACTGTGTCCACAGTCCACAGTCACAGAGTACCGTTCGTCTAGCCATTTGAAAATCCATCGTCTTCAAAGGTCGCGATACTCGCGATTACTCGCGATTACTCGCGATTACTAACGATTACTCGCGATTACTCGCGATTACTCGCGATTACTCGCGATTACTCGCGATTACTCGCGATTACTCGCGATTATACTACGTACGGCGAAAGACTGAGCAGTCGATCCAACCATTCGTGCACGACGAATCCAATTTAATCTTCGATCTGAGCAGTCCATCGCTATACTGTATATTTCTGTTTTCTGGACTGTTGCTTTTTATTTTTGGAGCAAGTCCTTCTACAGAATTCGTCGCAGCTCTATTTTTAGAAATTTCCCGTAAGATGTGCACAATTGACGGTAGAAAACAATTTTTCTGCATTTTTCACGTCGCTGCATATCAAAAACATCGGGGCCAAACATATGTCCACTTTTCAAAAAAACAGAAAATTTTCCGAAATTTTGTTTTTTGGGCTTTTTACACAAAAAACAGCCAAGTATTAAGCTTTGAAATAAGAGGCTTCACTTTGGAATTCCAGGGGCATGGAATTTCTCAAGTGGGAGCAAATGTCCAGTTCCAATGGACTTCCAAGGGCTTGGATAAACCCCCAGAAGTGGACCTAGTCGATTTTTACCAAAAAAGTTCCATGCCATTGGTTTGAGTGGGCCAACCCGTTGGAATATTGGTCCTTAGGTGATTTTTGCAATCCTCAAAACGTTCTAAAAAACTTTGTGCGATTCCAATGCTTCACTTTGGAATTCCAGAGGCATGGAATTTTTCAAGTGGGAGCAAATGTCCAGTTCCAATGGACTTCCAAGCCTCTGGATTAATCCCCAGAAGTGGACCTAGTCGATTTTTAAGATGGCTTTTCCAAACCGATGGACACCGTAATCCCTGGCCTGTCCGGGCGCCCGGATTGTGCCTAAAAACGTAGAAACCCTGATGTAAAGGTGACAAACCGGACTTTTGCCGAATGTTGAAGGTATTTAATTCCGACCGCCCGGAACTACGTTCCCACGCGCCGGACCATGGGTCCGGGCGCCCGGAATGCATCTGAAAACCTTACAAGTCCGGTCAGACAACTCACACTTCTTACATGGATTCGCAGGAATAATGGCTAGGCAAAGGCGTGGACTAGCTCGAAACGAGAACGCGGAAGGCACTCCATGCCCATGCGATCAATGCAGACTCCGATTTTGCTACTCCAAAAAACAGATTAAGCGGCATTTGATCCTACATCCGCCCGTCGCACGCCTCTCCAATGACCGAGATCATGAAGAAAACGACTCTCTTGACGGTGCCGAAAGTGTGAATGATGACGGTGAGACGGATCCACCATCAGAGACGGACGAAGAGGAAGAACACGAGGATGACACATATCTTCATGACCATGCCGAACGGATGCTCCGGAAGATCCGTGAAAACTTCTTCAGCCCGATTGAGTATGCATCGTCCGACTCGGTGAGTTCTAAATCCCGTCCAAGCCGTTGGAACCATTGTTTAACAATATCCAAGCCCCGTCCAAGCCTTTGGAACAACCTTGGATTCCCCCACGAAGAAGAGTCCAAGCATCGTCCAAGCCTTTGGAACACCTTTAGAGCCATCACTTAATGTATCGGTCACGTTAAATTGACCTGGAAAGTGATTTTCGAATTTTGGATTTGGTTTTTTTGCTCTACGTTAGATTTCGAAATTTCGATTTGGCTGATTTTGCTCTACGTTAGATTTTCAGATTTCAGTCTTCGGGATGCTGGATTTTCGAATTTTGGATTTGTTTTTTGCTCTACGTTAGATTTTCGAAATTTCGATTTGGCTGATTTTGCTCTACGTTAGATTTCAGATTTCAGTCTTCGGGATCCTGGATTTCGAATTTGGATTTGTTTTTTTGCTCTACGTTAGATTTCGTGGGTCAGCTTCGGAACACTGGGTTTCGGACTTTGGGATGCATATCTTAAATTGGAGTGCTTCGCAAATACAGGCAATTAATGCCAATTATCTTGCCTGCACGGACCACCTGGTGCCCGTCCGTCATAGAAGCCTCATGGGGATGCTGGACGGTTAGAGTACTGACCACGACGGGTGGGTTACTCTACACGAGTAGCACACCGGAAGTGGCCAGGCTCGAAAATCGTCCATCCCTTTCCACAAGATTGGGGCCCGGTAGAGACCGGGGTGCGATTTTCGAGGAGCATTTCTCCTGAAAGGAAGAGTGCTCTGGTGTGGTTGTTGTCTCGAACAGGGACACGAGCCAGACTCAGCCCCACGAAAGGGATTGCTTTTCTTCGATGGTGCATGCCGCTTTAACGCGTCGCCGGATTTGAGGCAAGCCTCGTTCGGAGTAGCACTCTGCTCAGAACAAGGTCAACAGTGGACCCGGGACTACGGGCGCCTTGGATCCAATTTAACAGCTTCCAAGTCACTTCACTTAGTGTATCGGTCTCGTTGAGCACCACGTGCTGCCAAGTCAGAACCTACCAGTTGTAAATATACTGTAATATATAACACGCATTGTACAGATAATACTAACTTACCTGGAGTTCCAAAGGGGTTCCGAAGGCTTGGATGCGCCTTGGAATCCGTCAAACGCAAGTTCCGAAGCGGTTCCAAACCATTGGACTAAGCCTGGACACCATAAGATATCACTTCCATAATCGTTCCAAAGGCTTGGACGGTCTTGAACTGCACGTAGCAAGAATGATCGGTCCAGAGAATTATCAGTCTATATATCAAGCACTTGCTCATAGCGTTCCGCTCTCAGATCGGGAAGTTCCAAGGGCTTGGAATTTCGGAACACGCTCCCGTGTTGCCCAGAGACTGGGCCTATGGGGTTCCAAGGGCTTGGAATCTTTTGAAACCCGCGCTCGTGCTGCGCAGAGACCGGTCCTATGGGGTTCCAAGCCGTGGAGCCTCCGGGCTCGAGCTTCATTCCTCGTACTAACAAGGTCCAAGGGCTTGGAATCTTTTGAAACCCACGCCCGTGCTGCGCAGAGACCGATCCTATGGGGTTCCAAGCCGTTGAGCCTCCGGGTTTGAGCTTCATTCCTCGTACTAACAAGGTCCAAGGGCTTGGAATCTTTTGAAACCCTCGCACGTGCTGCGCTGAGACCGGTCCAATGGGGTTCCAAGCCGTTGAGCCTCCGGGTTCGAGCTTCATTACTCGTACTAGCAAGTTCCAAAGGCTTGGAATCTTTTGAAACCACGCCCGTGCTGCGCGGAGACCGGTCCAATGGGGTTCCAAGCCGTTGAACCTCCGATTTCAGACTGCCGACCTCAGACTGGAAAGTTCCAAAGGCTTGGAATTGTCCAAAATGAATTCCAAACCGTTGGAACCGCCTTGGACCGACGACTTCGGTCATACGTAATCCGAAGACATAGGTCCAACGGCTTGGAATCGACCAGGACCCATTGGACTAACAAATTTCGGTCCAGCCCCTTGGAACCCCGTAGGAACATCGGCTTGGAACCCCATAGGACTCCTAGGGAAAAACCCAAAGCTTCACCTTGCAATTCCTGGCGGTTTCCAAAGGCTTGGAATTTTACCAAATATTTTCAGGACGGTTCCGGGCGCCCGGAATGGTGCCGTCCAAGCCTTTGGAATAATCCCTATTTTGTAGGGCCAGTTTTTCCGCCTAACTTCCTGAAGCGTGTGCGGATGATGCGCTCCACCTCGCGCTCCTTTTGCCCTTCCACCATTACTGGTGGCGGTGCCATCTCTTCCCGTCTGCTGACAAAGTGATTTGCGCCTGGCTGTACTGGGCTGAGCCTGTCTGCGGTGAAGGTGTCATGTACCTTCCAGTGCACGGGCAACTCCAGTCTGTATGCTGACGGGGCTCCTCGGTCCTGCACTGGTAACTCCTGCTGCCTGTCGCTGTACAAACATTCTACTACTCGCAGAGGTCCGTGCCGCAATTTGCGCAACTTGGGTTTCAGGCCCCTGTCACCAGGCAATGTCAAGTGTTGTCCATCCACCCACACCTGATCATTCACCTCGTATACTGCTGGAGCCGGTGCCGAGCATCAAACTGCTCCATCATACGCTGCTGAGCCATTTGCAAACCCTCTCGTGCCGCCTGCAGCTGCTGCGCGAACTGCTTGGCCAACTGATGTGCTGTACCTTGCTTGTCCGCTGCCGTGCGACCTCCCTTTCTCCTCTTTGCTCCTCCCTCCAGTGCTGCGTCCATGAAGAGGTCCAACTGGGTTGCTGGCGCATGTCCGTACACCAGCTCGAATGGTGAGAACCCTGTTACTGCTGACTTAGAGTCATTGATGGCGTACTCTACTGGAGCCACCCACAGGTCCCAGTCCTCCTGGTTCTCTGCTACATAACAACGCAGCATGCGCTCCACGGTGTGGTTACTACGCTCAGCCTGGCCATCACTCTGCGGGTGATAAGGGGTGGTGCTGGCTACCTTTACGCCCATTAATCGCATGAACTCCTGAGTCAGAGCATCTCGAAAGCGCGGATCCCGGTCGCACACAATCTTCATCGGGGCCCCGTGCAGTCGCCACACTGCATCCATGAACATTCTGGTCACCACCTCCGCTGAACTATCGTTATACGCCATTGGGACCACGTGCACCATCTTACTCAGTTTACATGTAAATGTGGCGAAGGCATTCACACCTCTCTCTGTCGTGGGGAGACCAGTGACAAAGTCTATGCTCACCACTTCCCACAACGGCTAGGCACAGTGTGGGGCTGCAACAAGCCTGCTGGGTATCCTTGGCGCGGCTGGGTTTGCTGACAGGTTACGCAAGTCTTCACCCATTCAGCTACGTCCAGGTCCATTCGCGGCCACCAGAATCGCCGTCTGACTCTGTCCAAGGTTTTGTCCCTCCCTGTGTGACCTGCTGCAGGTGCTTCGTGAGCTTCCCTCAAGACCAGCTCTCTCAGAGGGGAGTCGGGAGCTAACACCACCTGATAGCGTCCTTCCGCCACTCTCCAGATGATGTTACTTACCAGCCGAAAGTGCTCGGTGCGGTGGTGCTGTGTGGCCAGTAATTCCTGCTTCAGGGCTGATAGGTACTCACTGCGCCTGTGTTCTGCCCGTAAGGCACGCAGAAACATTCCCGGTTCCACCACACCTGCCCGGTCCCTGATCTTTGTTGTTGCACCCTTGAGAGTCACTGCTGGTGATGCTGAGGGTCTTTCTCTCGGAGCCGTGATCTCGTCGAAGTGCTTACGCTGTGGTTTGGCCAATACTACCAAGACGGGCCATGGGATGGGCAACTCCTGCAAGGCTGTACGGTGCCCCCTTTCTTCGCCAGGAGAGATGAACAATCGGTTGGGCTCCCCTTGCTCGTTCACGCGGGGTATGGTCTCCACGATCTCCATCCCATATTCTCGCAGCAAGGGCCGCCAGTCCGCTTGCGGAAAGTCGGGCAACAGGAACAGCGCGGCTGTGCTCTGGGGGGCGTGCCGGGCCTCTGAAGCGTAGTGCCTTAAGATGTCTGCAATGCTCACCTTGGAATCCGAGAAAGGTGGGTTACACCACACCACGCGACCCCTCCACTGTTCCTTTAGGCAATCTGTCCAGAATGTGTCCACCTGCCGGTTTTGCCCCATGAGGTCGCAGCATGCATCCACCTGGAACCGGCCACCCAACACTTTCGCATACTTGGCTTGTAGTCGACGGAACTCGGACGGAATTAGCTTCCAGTCCTGATTGTCCACCAGGGGTTCCCCAGGTTGCATCCTTGGTGTGGACTGCTGCTGCACCGCTGCTGGCTACTGCTTCTCTGCTGGCCGCTGCTCATTCTGGGCTCGTGTCTGGACTCCCGCCATTGTTGGTAGCGCAGCCATCCTTTCCACTGTGACCATAGCGTCCAACCACAAGTCCGGTGTTTCCGCCCACCAGAGGCCGTTCAGCTGAGTTAGCTTACCGGTTACTTTGGGCTCACTGACCGGTGGGTACTCATCTTCCTCCTCATCCGACGAGCTGAGCTCCAAGTCCAAGGGTGAAGTGGGATCCTCCTCCTCTACAACCTTCTTCAGGCCAGCCACCACGTTCTCCTCTTCTTCTGGTTTCCCTTTAGCTCCCGCGGCTCTTCTGCCCTCCTGTGCAGATACCGGCTGGTCGGTGTTCGGGTCCACATACCCAGCTTCCTTAAGCCCTTCTCGCGCCGTCGCTTGCACATAGTCCGGTCGCCGTGAGGCAGCGTCTGGCACCACTAGTGTGCGTCCTGGCACGTGCTCCATTGCGTGCACTCCTACTTCCACCAGATCTTCATACCACCTGGCCTGGCGTCGGCTGAGCTCACGTCCAGGTGCAAACAACCACTTCAGTGGAGCATGGTCCCCCATCAACCTAAACTCCGTGAAGATCAAGTAGTGTCTCCACGTCTGTGTGGTGCAGTGGTGAATCGCAGCCAGCTCTCGCTCACCCGCGTGGTAGTTCTGCTCGGCTGAAGAGAATTGCTTACTCTCGAAGGCTATGGGTTGCAGGCCCTTGCCTAGATCCTGCATCAGCACGCCAGCTAATGCCACTGCACTCGCATCGGTCTGCACAACAAAGGGGCTGGTACCGCGATGAGCTGCTTCCTGATCGGGCAAGATCAAGGTCGGTGCAGTGGTGAGAGCGGTCTTGAGGCGTGCAAAGGCGTGTTCCTGCTCCGGTCCCCATTCCCATGGCACTAGGTTCTTGGTTAGCTTGGTCAAGGGGTGCGCCAAGTCAGCAAAACCCTGTATGTACCGTCGATAAAACCCAGCCAAACCCAAGAACTGTCGCACGTGCTTCACCGTTTCCAGTCGCGGCCAGTCCCGTATGGTTGCTATCTTGTCTTGCTGTGGTCGGCAGCCAGAGCGGTCAATGCCATGTCCCAGGAAACGTACGGAGCGTTTAAAGCATCGTAGCTTGGACTCCTTCAGCTTGACCTTATTCTGTCGACATACCTCCAAAACCTGCCGCAGGTGGTCTAGGTGCTCCTCGGGGTTGCGCGAGAAGATCATAATGTCATCCACAAAAACTCTGACGAACGGTAGATGGCCCAAGTACTTCTGCATCATCCGTTGCCAACACGAAGGACTATTGGACAGCCCCATTGGCATGACCAACCACTCATATGCTCCAAACGGCGTGGTCATCGCCGTCTTCTCGATTGCGTCCTCCTCCATGGGCACCTGCCAGAATCCCCACAGAGCGTCCGCGGTGGAGAAGATGGTCGCTCTCTGCAGGTCATCAATGAGAGACTGTACGTCCGGTAAGGGGTAACGGTCCTTAACAATGATCTCGTTGATCTGTCTGTAGTCAATCATCAGCCTTAGTTCCTTTGGGTTCGAAGGCTTGGGCACCATCAACACCGGACTGCCCCATGGCGAGGAAGAAGGGCGGATGCACCCTTTTGCCAGAAGCTCGTCCAGTTGTCCACGAAGTTGTCGCAACTCCTCCATGGACAGCTTGTAGCACCTCTTGTGTCGTGCGCCATCACGGTACTCGGGGTCCACGCGCAGCGGCGATTTGTGGTCGCGGTCCACGACGCCCTTGGGAAGCTCCATGCCCACCACGTCCACATATGCCTTCTTCAGCTCCGCCAGCTCGTCCCATATCCATTGTGGGACTTCCTCAGCGTCTTCCTCGTCAGGAGGGGTTGACTGAGTTGGGGTCTGCTTGAGCTTGGCTTCACCGCTGCCCCGCTGCTCGGCCTCATTGTCCTCACCACGGCTCCGCTGCTCGGCCTCGTTGTCCTCACCACCGCTCCGCACCTGCTCAGCCGCCGTCACCACTGGAGCCGCAGTTGCCGGCGCGCGTCGTCTACGCCCTTTTCTTCTCGATGGAGCACCGCTATGCTCCCGCAGCGCCTGTGCTGTCCTCCACAGTTGGTGAGCCTCACTCTCCCAATCAGGCTCCAACCCTTCTGCGTGATCGTGCGCAGCGTTTTCCCTGCGCTCTCGGGGCAACATCTGAAAAGCCTCCCATCGAGCTCGTACGGGGTTTGGTCCCCAGTCCAGCACTGCCAGAGTGGCAGAAGTGGGGCACGTTACCGGGCGCACCGCGCACACTAGCTCCTGAGCTGCGTCGTCCGCGACGAGATCCTCCGAGTCTGAGGAGCTAGTGTCCGAAGCCAGAGTTGCCATGCTTGCTTCCGTGCCATCGTTGTCCCCGTATTCCTCGCATGAGGTCTCCTCCCCCCCCCTCAGGCTGGCGACGTCACACTCCGATGATGAAGAGGAGGAGGTCCTTGACAAGGCAGCAGCTGCTTCCAAAGGTGTCTTGCCCGAATGTCTCCAAGCAGCAGCAGCAGCAGTGTTGGGTGGCCGGTTCCAGGTGGATGCATGCTGCGACCTCATGGGGCAAAACCGGCAGGTGGACACATTCTGGACAGATTGCCTAAAGGAACAGTGGAGGGGTCGCGTGGTGTGGTGTAACCCACCTTTCTCGGATTCCAAGGTGAGCATTGCAGACATCTTAAGGCACTACGCTTCAGAGGCCCGGCACGCCCCCCAGAGCACAGCCGCGCTGTTCCTGTTGCCCGACTTTCCGCAAGCGGACTGGCGGCCCTTGCTGCGAGAATATGGGATGGAGATCGTGGAGACCGTACCCCGCGTGAACGAGCAAGGGGAGCCCAACCGATTGTTCATCTCTCCTGGCGAAGAAAGGGGGCACCGTACAGCCTTGCAGGAGTTGCCCATCCCATGGCCCGTCTTGGTAGTATTGGCCAAACCACAGCGTAAGCACTTCGACGAGATCACGGCTCCGAGAGAAAGACCCTCAGCATCACCAGCAGTGACTCTCAAGGGTGCAACAACAAAGATCAGGGACCGGGCAGGTGTGGTGGAACCGGGAATGTTTCTGCGTGCCTTACGGGCAGAACACAGGCGCAGTGAGTACCTATCAGCCCTGAAGCAGGAATTACTGGCCACACAGCACCACCGCACCGAGCACTTTCGGCTGGTAAGTAACATCATCTGGAGAGTGGCGGAAGGACGCTATCAGGTGGTGTTAGCTCCCGACTCCCCTCTAAGAGAGCTGGTCTTGAGCGAAGCTCACGAAGCACCTGCAGCAGGTCACACAGGGAGGGACAAAACCTTGGACAGAGTCAGACGGCGATTCTGGTGGCCGCGAATGGACCTGGACGTAGCTGAATGGGTGAAGACTATCTTGCGTAACCTGTGCGAGGAAGACAGATACGCTGTCCGGCTAAGCTCGCTAGGAGACAAACTGATAATCATATAACTTGTGTCTGGCCGAAGCTTTATGCTCTCGGAAACCCAGACAGTGAAACGATGACTGTACTACTGTACTGTACTACTGTACAGTACAGTGCTAGGATGTCACGGACACGAGACGGAAGCAGGGTCAGGCTAGGGGCTAGTCAGAGCCCATAATAACTAAGCCTAAACCCGAAGTCCAGCACACCACCCGTGGGTGTGACTACCTAGCAAGGCAGGTACAGGGTATACAGCCACGTGATAATAAACAAACACCTACGTGCAACTCGGTGGAAACCGATCACTTCTAGCTGGGTGCCGGGGTCTTGACCCGGTCATCCCACTACTGGGCTAAAGCTAATCAAGCTGCCAGGATGATTGACTAGGAACTCAGCCACTTTGAAGCTGGTCAGCAGAGCTGAGTTCAGCGATTGGGACGTACACACAGAGTAACCCCGAAGTGAATTGCAGACCGTCTTGTTGAAATTGAGCACCACCAGGCCCAAGTGGGCAAGGCGGTTCCACAGCAGAAAGTAAATCAACTGAAGAACTCATACAAGCAGATTCCCATGGTGGTTTGAACATTGAAGAAAGAGATGAAAGAACTCGATCGCCAGGCGGCCAGTCACGGATGTCCAGAGAGCCAAGTGGCGGATCCGAAGCAAAGATACCCCCAGTAGACCGATGGACGGTGACTCCGGGCTCAACCAGGCCCCTGTCACCACCGCCCACGGCAACCAGAGATGCCGTAGCACTGGCCAGTAGAGAACAACAGAGCATCGAGGACATTAACGCACACCGGAGAAAACTCGGCGGCGCCCGTGGACGGTACATCGGAGCTGCTAGTGGCGATGCCCCCCTGTCAGAGTCATGCTCAAGAGTGCCGAAGGAGTCAAAAGCCACTTGCTGCCCGCCGTCAGAGTCATTGTCAGAGCCTTGGTCGTTGTCAGAGACCTCAGAGCCAATGTCAGAAGCCTCAATCGTCATGCCAGCAAACAGCGGAGCCGGTGCAGAGTCGCCAAGCTGGAGCGATGGGACAGAACCAGGCAAGCCGAGAGAGCCAAGGACAGCCACTGGCGGGTCACGAGCCGTAGGCACACCACCAGCCACGAGTGCAGAGGGACCCCGAACCGCAGGCGGTGGCGGAATCGAACCCTGTGCACCCGAGTGGAATGTGGCTAGAGGAAAATGAGCCACGACGTCATCGTCAGCTGCCGCATCCTGAGCGGAAGCCGCCGCATCCTGAAAGTGCCGCAGAGACGTGGGCTCAGCCGTCACAAAAGAATGTGCCGACAGCTCGCACACCTCCGGGCGACCCTCCATCGTGCAGAGCGACTCGAAGGCGTGCTCATCCCCCGCGTCATAGAAACGCTGGAAACGAACAGCCAGGCAGTCAGTCTCGTAGTCTTCAACTGCACTACAATAGTGTGCAGAGTGAAGACCGCCGTTGGGGCATTCAGCATGCCAGTGCTTCAAACCACTTTTGGCACACACCGCATTTTGGCAGTGGGGCACGAAGGCACCACTCTTCTTGTCAAACGAGACAGAAGGAGCGGTGCCAAGTGGTTTAACACCAGCACGATGATGCCTGGCAGCAGAGCGGGTGAGGTGCTTGCCCGCAGGCGGAGGCCCCTCCCGCCTCTGCCGCTTTAGGTCACGAATGTCCTGTTGCATGCGCTCCAGCTGCTTCTGCAGACTGGACAACGCCGCAGCCAGGTCAGACGCGCCATCGCCGAACGACAGAGCAGAGACAGGGGCGTCAGAGACTTTCAGGCCGTGGCGGAACTGCTCCCGCACACGAGCCTGAATAGTCAGGAGAGACACGCCCTGCCGCTGGTCAGCCCGAGCCAGAGAGTTAGCCAAATCACGGTACAGCCACGAATCGCCGAGAGCCTTCAGAAACTGCCGCTTCACCGCGTCCTCTGGCAAGTTGTGGGAACGCTGAACGTCCCTCAACAGGCCATTGAAGTCGCGGATACCACGGTCAGGATCTTTGCTGCTGGGGATGCGGACCGCCAGCAGCAACTCAAAAGAGTCAAAAGGTTCCGAACGCTCCTGGAGCATGCGCACCACCTCAAGGGCAGCGCGCTTGCCATCCCCAGGAACGTCGGACCCAGAGGCCTCAAGCCAGTCACGGGCAGGTGAGCCAGGGCGAGCCAGAAATGTCAGAGCCGAAAGCAATAACTCATTTGCCTCATGCCTGGCCTCAACTGCCATGTCAGTCAAGTCAAACAGGGGAGCAAACGCCGTCGACTGAAGCACAAACTGCGCGCGGAGCTCATGCATCAACTGCGAAAAAATGTCCACTGCGTCCGCCTCTGTCCCTGCAAAGCGCTGCGATTTGTCGCCAAGAATCTTTGTGGCAACGGTTTTTGCAACCTTTCTGTCGAAATTTTCACGGGCCAGCTGCTTACACTTGTCCAAAATTTCTCTCGCAGCTGCGGTGGTCGGAGCCGGCAGCTGCGGGGTGTGTGGCGTCGCAGAATGCTGCGCACCCACATCATCGAAAATAGTTTCTAATCTACGGACGCGAGACCGCGTCATGTTGTTCGTCGTGGTAACCATGATAGATAGAGACAGGGGAGAAGGCTGAGCTAAACAGGGAGATGGTGGAAGAACGCTTACAGCGGCCAGATAGTTTGTAGAAGTCTCAGCTGACAGATCAAAATTCACAGGTCGTAAGCGAAACCATGAGAGCGGCCAAAATCAGTCACGTGTGGAACGACCTCGCCGGAGCCAGCGGCGCACGAAACAGATTAACTCTCGCTGCGACGATGCTTCCGTAAAATAAAAATAATCCGTCACTAACTGATCTCCTGCGCAGCGAAGGCGAGCACAATGCGTGCCGCCATCACTGCCAAGTCAAAAGGCCATACCGTAAGAGTAATTCACCACCGCCCAAGTGGGCGCTCAACCCCTCCTACGTCCTACTTAGCCGAACATGGCAACAGCAAGGCGCTGTGCCATCATCAGAATCACCGGAAAGCCGGTGCGGCCTATAACCTGCGAGGAAGACAGATACGCTGTCCGGCTAAGCTCGCTAGGAGACAAACTGATAATCATATAACTTGTGTCTGGCCGAAGCTTTATGCTCTCGGAAACCCAGACAGTGAAACGATGACTGTACTACTGTACTGTACTACTGTACAGTACAGTGCTAGGATGTCACGGACACGAGACGGAAGCAGGGTCAGGCTAGGGGCTAGTCAGAGCCCATAATAACTAAGCCTAAACCCGAAGTCCAGCAACCTGTCAGCAAACCCAGCCGCGCCAAGGATACCCAGCAGGCGTGTTGCAGCCCCACACTGTGCCTAGCCGTTTGTGGGAAGTGGTGAGCATAGACTTTGTCACGGGTCTCCCCACGACAGAGAGAGGTGTGAATGCCTTCGCCACATTTACATGTAAACTGAGTAAGATGGTGCACGTGGTCCCAATGGCGTATAACGATAGTTCAGCGGAGGTGGTGACCAGAATGTTCATGGATGCAGTGTGGCGACTGCACGGGGCCCCGATGAAGATTGTGTGCGACCGGGATCCGCGCTTTCGAGATGCTCTGACTCAGGAGTTCATGCGATTAATGGGCGTAAAGGTAGCCAGCACCACCCCTTATCACCCGCAGAGTGATGGCCAGGCTGAGCGTAGTAACCACACCGTGGAGCGCATGCTGCGTTGTTATGTAGCAGAGAACCAGGAGGACTGGGACCTGTGGGTGGCTCCAGTAGAGTACGCCATCAATGACTCTAAGTCAGCAGTAACAGGGTTCTCACCATTCGAGCTGGTGTACGGACATGCGCCAGCAACCCAGTTGGACCTCTTCATGGACGCAGCACTGGAGGGAGGAGCAAAGAGGAGAAAGGGAGGTCGCACGGCAGCGGACAAGCAAGGTACAGCACATCAGTTGGCCAAGCAGTTCGCGCAGCAGCTGCAGGCGGCACGAGAGGGTTTGCAAATGGCTCAGCAGCGTATGATGGAGCAGTTTGATGCTCGGCACCGGCTCCAGCAGTATACGAGGTGAATGATCAGGTGTGGGTGGATGGACAACACTTGACATTGCCTGGTGACAGGGGCCTGGAACCCAAGTTGCGCAAATTGCGGCACGGACCTCTGCGAGTAGTAGAATGTTTGTACAGCGACAGGCAACAGGAGTTACCAGTGCAGGACCGAGGAGCCCCGTCAGCATACAGACTGGAGTTGCCCGTGCACTGGAAGGTACATGACACCTTCACCGCAGACAGGCTCAGCCCAGTACAGCCAGGCGCAAATCACTTTGTCAGCAGACGGGAAGAGATGGCACCGCCACCAGTAATGGTGCGTGGAAGGGCAAAAGGAGCGCGAGGTGGAGCGCATCATCCGCACACGCTTCAGGAAGTTAGGCGGAAAAACTGGCGGGTCAGTGCAGGAGTGGTTGACCAAGTGGAAAGGATTGCCACACAGTCACAGCCAGTGGCGGACCCGAGAGGACCTGGAGGGCAAGGGAGGCAGGTTGGAGCCTTTGAGAGCCTTTGAGGCCGATGAGGAGAAGCAGAGGAAGGCCCCAGAAAGGAGGCGTAGGGAGACGCACAGCCAACAGCAGGAGCAGAGGGCTCAGCTCATGACAATGAGAGCCCCCACCCCCAAGGTTTACAGTAAGGGTGCCAGTCAGGTCTATCAGCCGCATCTCACGACGGTGCAACATCCTGTGAGGATCCTCGTCCTCTTCTGTGGGACTGGGTCTGTAGACCAGCAGTTCCAGCGACAGTTCGACGGCTGCGAAGTGGTGACAGTGGATATTCTCCCTAAGTGGCAAGCAACATGCACCGAGGACATTCTCCACTGGAACTACAGGCTGTACCCCCGACACTATTTCGACGTGATCTGGGCGAGCCCACCATGTAAGGAGTACAGCAAGGCCAAGACTAGGGGAGTACCGGACCTGGAGCTGGCTGATCGGCGAGTGAAGCGTACCCGGCAGATCATCGAGTACTACGATCCAGCATACTACTTCATTGAGAACCCGGCTGGAGATGCTCTGCGAGGGCTGCACACGCGATCTGTGATGAAGGGTTTGCCCGCTCCTCACCCGTCTCCTACTGTAGGTATGGGACACCCTACATGAAACCTACACATATCTGGACGAACGCCGTGCTACCCGTACCCCTGCTGCAGTGTACCCAAGCAACACCATGTCCCGCGAGAGCTGTGCTGGGAAAGCACGAGAACACATCGCAGGGAGGAGTTTCAGCGTCCAGAACACGAGGCATGGGGTCAGCGCAAGCAGTATACGCGATTCCCCGCACCTTGTTGCACCATCTGTTCTGTGGGTTGAAGTTGGGTAAGCGCATGAGCGAGGAAAGCGCAGCAGCAGTCATGGACCTCATCGCCACTCTGACAGCGCAGACGGACGAGATCCCGATGCAGGAACAAGATACTGGGGTCTAAAACCCTCAGGGCGCAAAGCAGCGCAAGACCCGCAGAGCGAGAGGAGTACCAGGGCGACAGGACCGTTTAAGCGTTGGCAGCGTAATTCGGGGACGGAGCTTCGGGAAACCTCCAACGCGGAAGGGGACTCAGACCCAAAGACTGAGAAGCACGGGACCCAAGAACCCGAGGCTTAGAAGCCAGGGGGACTCAGACCCAAGGACTGAGGGGCACGGGACCCGAGAACCCGAGGCTTAGAAGCCAGCATCACTGTGCATGTTTGTTGATCCCCAGACAATGTAAATACAGGCGAACACTAGACGCTAGCGAGGACGTAAGCGCGCGCCTAAAAGGGGGGAGAGTTGTGCTAGGGTAAGTCACGAGACAGAATGACGGCGTGTCAGAATGACGAGTGACGGGTACTATGACAGTCACCAATGACAGGCATTTATATGACCAGATGACGAGAGTGTCTGACAGAAATGACTGACAGAAATGCCTGACCCGAAAGTGAGTTTTGAACATCTGCAACCACAGCAGATCAGGTTGAGAGAATTGGTGGGAAACCATTCCAGAAATGGGGGAAACCATTTCATATTCAAACAGCCACACAGAACTGGAGGGAAACCAGGAGAGCCCCAGTTCTTGCCACATCATCAGATCTATGACTATTCAGCGATTCAGAGCAGAGATCATTGTATGACTGGCAGCTGCAGCCCAAGGGCTAAATGACAAGACCTGTCATAGGATATGTGAACATGAAGTGACTGAGCACTGTGACTGTCGAATTCGGATGAGATCTGAGGGAATTCGAGTCGACATGTTACTACTTAAAGAGCTGAACAAGCTCTCATGTCAGTTTTTGAATTAGTTACACATTGGCACTGACCTCTGGTGTCTTGTAACTTCAAACAATAAAAGTTCACCTAAGTTATACGAAATATCCGACAGTATACAAAGTCTTCCGATATCAACCTATGGTCCCAGTACCATATTCCCTGTAAGTGTTACTTGCACCCTTGTGAGACTGGTTCAGTCCTCACAACCGAACAACTAAAAGGGGGGGAGAGTTGTGGTCGTCGGAGGCTTCCGTCTTGAAGGTCCCGTCAGGCGCCAAGTACATGATGTAGGCCTCCTGCCCGCTGTTCTTCAGTGCTCGCAAGTCCTTCCTAGCTTGCTTGGTGCTGATTAGCTGAGCCTCCACTAGGCTCATAGCTTGGCCCCTCTCCGAGTTCGAGGATCCCGGATTGCACCCCGCAATGACTACCTTCTGTGACCCATGGCCGAACCGCACACTCCCATATTGTGCATAGTCAAAGGTGATCCGCCGCTGTGCTCGTAACCAGTCACCCCCCAGCACCACGTCCACACCCAAGGATAAGGGCATCACTCGCAGAGTCACCTGCTTGGCATAACTTCCCTTCCGCGTCTCCGCCGTGAGCTTGGGTCGAATGCAAGAGTTGGCGTCGTAGACTGTGCCATCTGCAACCTGCACTCGCATTGGTTTCTCATGGACTGATGGTTGAAGCTTGAGCTTCTTCGCAGTCTCTAGGGATGTGAAACTGGAGGAGGCCCCAGTATCGATGAGAACCTTCACTCGCACCTTACCAATCCATGCCCAGAAAATCATAAGTGTGGGCCCTGACGCGTCCATGGCAGCTAGCACGTGTTCGTCCAGCCATTCTCCCCAGCGTCCCGCTCCCGCGTCTACGCCTATATCAGGCCTGATGCTGGCCAGTTTGTGCAAACCTGGCTCCACTTCCTGCGGGTTCAGTTCTTCGTCGGAGTTGTCGTCAGGTAGGTGGTAAGTGCCGGCCTCCGCTATCAGGGCAGTCCAGCGGGCAGACCTGGTGATGGAGTCTTCCGGCACTGGGTCATCTGGCCAGGGTGCTGGTCTGGCGGCTGCTGTTTCCCTGCTCGCCTTCACCATCTTCCTCAGGTGCTCTATGCGGCCCTTCATCTGTACCATAGCACTCCTGACCCTGTGCTGATGCACCTCTGCTTCCCGCCGCCTGCGCGTCAGTGTCCTGGCTGCCTCCCACGCTGCTGGTCTGTCACGTTGCACTCGCTGTTGTGCCCGCGACAATGGCGGCGGTTTGGCGCGGTCTAGCCGTCGTCTCAGCGCGCGTCCGAAGAGTTGCCGGGGCGTCGCCTCCTCTCTGAACCTTACCCGTCTAGCGCCTGATGGCTGCAACGCACGTTGGTACACACCTTTGATACAAGGGTGTCCCTGGCTCCCTCGCCCAAACAGGGGGAATCTGATCTGTACCTCTGTAGGGGTGGATGCTTGTGCTGGTGGTACTTCTGGTTCAGCCTCGCTCGGAGCCACCACTGTGACCGGGTGGGATCTCTTCAGCCACCTCACCGCTCGCTTCATCTTCTCAGTCGCCTTCTGGGCCGGTCCCGGGCCATACCTCATCCGGTGATCTTCCCTGAAGTGGGTGTTCCACCGGTAGGGCTGGCTGTGCCGTCCCCTCGCAGACCCTTCCTCCACGGGTCTGGTCCCGCTCCTGTCAGCCTCAGCAAGGGGCGGAGTGCTCCCCCTGCTGGCTCCGGGACCTATGCCTCGCGACCGGGAGAGGAACTGGCCCCCGCGGCCTCTCCCTCGCCAAAATCTGAACCCCTCTTCTGCGCGATGACTGCTAACGTGTCCCCCATAAGCTCCTCGCTTGCACCTGCGTTCTCGAGGGTCTCGAAAGCTTCTTCCCAAATGCACTTCACCCACGCAACCTTCTTCTGCTGGTCGTGCTGCTGCGGGCAGTCCTTTGCTAGGTGCTCCTTGGACTTGCACTTCCTACAGCCAGTATAGGTGGACGATCCAGGTAGCTGCCCGCCTTCCACCTCTGCTGGTACTGTCGGCAGGGCGTAACACTGCTCCATGTGCTCGTCCAGGCACTCAAACAGCGCAGCCATTGGAAAAGGGGACTGGTCCCTGGTTGCCTTCAGTCCTGTCGGGTCCCGACGCTCCTCCAGTGTTGCCTGCTCCACATATTTGCGAAGCAGCTCCGCTTCCCACCCAGCTGGTCCTGTCGCCTGATGGAAGTCCACTTTGCCTAGCAGCTCCTTGTGCACTCTCGCATGCAGCTCGGATGTCAGACCACTGAGGAAGATGCCGGGTAGAGAGGCTCGGTTAACTGGCCCAGTGACCCCGTGTTTGTGCAGGGACTCCAGCAGCTCAAAGGCTTCCATCAAGGAGTGGTGGAAGGTTCGCGCGTTCCTCCCTGCGTTCCTGCCAGAGGCCTGCCGAGACCGTGACAACATGCTGGGCAGAATGCTAAGGTGAGCGTCGCTGATGCAAGATCGAGCGAGGGTACCGATCAGATCGTCCAGCATATTCATCTGACCGGTCGGAACCTTTTGGTTTAGTAACCCTTGGACTGATCCTTCCACCCTATCTCTGATGATCAAACGCAATTCTTCAGAGACAGTGGTGACCGTGGCTTCACTTCCCTCGTCGTCCTCGCTCATCTTCTTCGTAGCCAGCGCCCTCTTCACCTGCGGCTCCTTGAAGTAATCTTGCAGCTCCCTCATCAAAAGCTTTAACGGCTGCAACAGATGATCAGATGACTTCTCACCCGTTGTCTGGTCTAGAGGACACGTGTACGTAGTGATGCGCTCCCTTAGCTTCCGTAAAGTACTCAGGAGTCTGTCCTCTGCCTCCAGCTTCTTCAGCCGTGTCTGCTCCAATCGTGCTGGATCGGTCTCTGACCGTAGTGGGGGTCCACGTTCTTGCTCAGGCGCGTCTCTGCGAGGCGAGGGTCCACGTTCCTGCTCGGGTGCGTCTCTGCGGGACGGAGGGTCTGGATCTGGCGGGGGCTGCCGATCGCTGGTACTCCGCGGCTGAGATTGTGGCGTTGTCACATCGGGCGTGGGAATGATGGGCAGCTGGGCTAAGGCTCCTGTCCAGGGGGGCTTGGTGCACTCCTGACAAAGAGGCACCTGCACACAGGTCCGGTTGAAACCCAGCATCACATCCCAGATTAATCCAGGGGTGACCCGGACCTGGCCCTCGGGCGATCGCAGTAAGCGACCACACCGGACACACCCTGCGCCTTCGGGTACCGTGTGACCTGTGTCGCTTATGAGCTGCATCACTGGGCTGGGCAGGGTCTCGCGAACTCTATGGTTCTTTGCGTGCCCATAACTCACAGCTAAGTTGGAATACTTCGTTGCAATGGCGGTAGCTTCCTCCACCCCCGAGTTGTGCACCCTCACGTGGTCCCGGATACCTTGTTCCACAGTGATAGGAACTGAGGGGTATCTCCACTCCTCCAAGGCTGCTGTCTCCGAGCCCGAAGGTTGTGCTGAGGATACTGAACTCGACACTCCCCCTCCTGTCCCCGAGGTCTGCGCTGTGCTGGCTCCAGAATGGTTATGCACCGCCAACTGCCATGCCTCATCCTCACTCAGCGTTGGATGTAAGGCTTTGGTGTGTTCGTACCACACCAAGTCTGTGTCCTTCGGTGTGGGGGAACGCACTGGCAACGGGTGAGGGGTACTCCTCTCCTGCAGCACTGTCCTCTGGGCAGCCATCATAGCTTCCCACCCCTCTTGCTCCCAGTGCACTTCTTCTCCTGCAGCCTTCGCACTGGCTATAGCCCGCTGTCTCTCCGCAGGCAGACACTCGAAGGCCTGGTCTCTAAGCGCCTTGTCCTTCAGCAGGGGTTTTACCGCCATCTCTGGCGTCAGGGAGTGGTTCTCCTCAATGATGGGAAAGCTAAAATATAGCGTAGAACGCAGAGTGGCCATGCGCGTACGTTGGCGTAAAGTAGCCATGCCGCCGTAACTGTAAAATCTGTAAGTTAAAAAGTTTGGGTTTCGTGCGAAACGATAACTTTTTGCAAAAATAACCAAATCAAGTGATGAAAGACTCAATTTGGGGTAGAATTTGACGAGGAAGACGTCGTTGACGTCAAAATAGTCGTGCGGTAAGCCAGTTTTGCTGCAGGAGAAGCGCTGCTGGCCAGAAAGTTAAAAATAGTTCGGAATTGTGAAGAGCTGGAGATGCTGCAGAGATGAGCGCGTGGTACGACACGCCAAAGAGACTTGCGAATTGAATTCAAAAAGAGAACGAGTGTTGGTGGTGCAACGAGGTTGGAGATGCCAAAAGTAAGATAAGAAGAAGAAAGTTAACGCTGGAGGTGCGCGAAGTCGCTGGAGATGCGGTCGGTGATGTTGGCGCGGTACGTCACGCCAGGAAGTGGATCTGCGAATCGAAGAGAGGCAGGGTGCTGGTGGTGCAAGAGGCTGTAGATGCCGTGGCTGGAGGTGCAAAATTTCAGTGATGGTAAGTGAAAAACCGCTGGAGTCGCGGGTGTCGCTAGAGATGCGTTGACCAAAGTAAGGACCGAAAAGCAAAAAGACCACTGCTTCAAGTGGTGCAGCCCAAACCTGATGGGAAAGCTAAAATATATACGGCTGTAATATATTATAAGGTTTCACAGAGACGAAAGCTGAAGCCGTGGACTCAAGGGTTTCAGATACAGTGCTGGAAACAGCTGAACAGACAGTGGGGACCCGAGAGCCGACGGAACAAACGGATCACTAAACTCGGATATAAGAACGATATATACCCGAGATGAGTGACACAGGCTGACCACCGAAGATGACATACAGGAATAATGACACTAGACTGTACGAACTAGTCGTAGTGTCAATTCCAGCACACCACCTCATCTGAGGTGGACCAGCTAGTGACACTCACCACCCTAGCTACTAGAGTTTACAGATAAATGTCAAGATGTTAAACTCCAGGAAGCTAGTCAAAGTCACAGGTGGCAAGATGAATTTACAGGCTAGCAAAATAATACTGCTAAGCCTCGGAGATTGCTAGGACCAATTCCTGTCTGCTAAAATTAATGCTCTGCCGGCTAGTGGTGGGTGCTCCCACAAATCTCGCCTGTCTGCATGTGATGGAGAATGCTAAAAGAATTCCGCCTGTCGGTTTAGCTTTGATATATCTGCGAACTGTAAGGTCTCTTGCCATAAAAAATGTTCGTCTCAATCGGTAAAGCTGCCCGCTAGTGGTGAGAATTTCAACAACATCCTCTGACCAAAACTACATCAAGTGGTGGAGAAATGCCAAAAGGAACACCGCCTGTCTGTTTAAAGAACTAATAGTAGTCATCATCAGAATCGTAACTAGCATCATCCTCACAATAAGAATCTTCATCATAAAATTCTGCACCACCAGTTCCAACGGAATCGTGGGCTCCTGCCTCCCAGGCAGCCCATTCTTCTGCGGTGTAGATGTCCTCGTCATGCTCGTGCTCAACGGCAGGTTCATTCTCAAAAGAAACTCTGCCAACTGAAAAGCCATTTTGCGGTAAAAACTCTTCCCCAAGTGGGGCCTCGAAACCTCCGCCATAAGAATCCTGCTGAAAACTTGTGTCCAGCTCGGAATCCCGTTCCAATCGATCGGACGAAAAATGCGGAGCGGCCAAGTGGCCATCTTGCTCCTCTGCCTCCTCACAACTGTCGCTGGAATCATCGAAATACCCAAGTGGGTACTCCGATTCATCCTCATCCTCACTAGGCAAATACTCCTCATAACTGTGAACAACCCCAGAGCCCATATAGGGAGGTACAATGGGAGGCGCATGGACATAGTGAACTTCGGTTACCACAGGAGGGGCCTGTGGCACCATCTCGCTTGCCCTAGTGGCACTAGGCAAGGGTCTAGTGGTGGAATTCTGAGTTGAAACTGATTTTGACGCCAAAATCGCCGGCGCATCGCCCACTCCTACTTCGCAAAACTCTCCGCTCGAAATACCAGAACCAACGGTCTCGGCCGAGACACCACCAACTTGTGGCTCACCAGCCACCAAGATGTGCAAAACTATCGGAGAATACGCGGTAGAATCCGCTGAGATCTGAGTCGCCCCACGGAAATGCGAAATAGCCAAATGCATGGAAGAGCATAAAGAGGTGAGCTGTGATCTCTTGAGAGTAGAGACTCTCGCAAAACCAGTGTCGATAGATCCCAAAAGAGCTAGGAGCTCTTCACTCTCCAAAATCTGCGCTGAATTCATAATCGAACAAAGAAGCGAATACAAATCCAAATAAAGATCGCAAACGAAAAAATCGTCGGAGAGCACCTCGTCGTAATCACCCAAAGCCGTAAGCAGCCGCCTCCAGAAAATGCGTAGAATCTGTTCTAAAGCGTCCCACAAGGCGTGGAGACGCTTAACCGAAAGATAGGGCGGAAATAAAATAAAATTCTACGCTAAAATTCAGTTCACGCAAGCGTGAGAAGGACCATAACCTGCTGGAAACAACAGCTCAGGCAGTGGGGACCCGCTGCCGACGGTGAAACAACGGACAACGAGTTTACCGCACAACGAGTTTAATGTTGGCGCAGTGGAAGCGTGGTGGGCCCATAACATCTTTGAAACTTGGTGAGCAGAGCCGATGGGACCGAGAGCCGGCGCAGAACAAACGGATCACTAAACTCGGATATAAGAACGATATATACCCGAGATGAGTGACACAGGCTGACCACCGAAGATGACATACAGGAATGACACTAGACTGTACGAACTAGTCGTAGTGTCAATTCCAGCATACAGTACTAAGGTGAAGATAATAAAATACTGGGTGTTTTATTATCGCAGAGAACGGCGGAAAGCTGACTGCCTACGTGGCACCTCAAGGCGAGGGGTGACAGGAGAGGATCCACAACTCCCCCCAGTATGGGGTGAAGTTGGGATTCCCATCACTCAACCGCTACAGCCCTAGCCTTTCCCTTCTCCTCAGCTGTGAACTTGCTTCGCTTCTTGGGCTTCTTGGACTTCTTCTTCTTCTTCTTCTTCTTCTTGAATCTTCGCCGCCCTCTGCTCCGCTCTCCACTGTCGTCACCGCTGCTGCTGCGGTATCTGCGCTCCCGCTCTGGTGATACTGATTTTTCATTGAGCGACGATTCGCTACCGCTGCTGTTGCTGGGGTCATCCTCAGGGAATCCTCGCTGAGCTGACTGGCTGTTGCTGGGTGCTGCCACCAATGATGCTGACTGATCGTTGACGGAACCACAGGGAGCACAGCAAACCTGTTGCTCTGAGCTGGGTACTCATCTCGTCGGTTCAGAGTTCGTGCTCGTCCGAAGTTAATTCCCGCGAAGTACTTAACGGGAATTCCTCCTTCGTGTCTGAGAGCTCCATGTCTCAACATGCGAGCGTACTCCCTCGAGCTCACTTGGTCCTTCAAGTCGTGCAGATTCGTCACGGTGGCTGCGTACAACTGCATACGGCCATGCTGGGTACGTGGTTCATTATTAAACCAACGTACGAGGGTTTCTCTCTCCTTTCTGGTAGCTGCCACCAACTGCAGCCTAACTGGGGTACTCTGCTGAGATTGTGAGATATATAGCTACGGGTATATATCGGGTTACAGTCAGAATGCTTTCACTTTCGGTGTTTGCATAAGTCAGAATAAACATAAGATAGTCTCGGCTTTATGCCGGAAACCCTAGACCTGTGACACCCGTACTGTACGGAGTACTAGTACAGATAACAGGAAGTGACACACGGTGTGTCACATCCAGCACACCACCCTGGACTATTACGGAGGAAGAGTTAGGGTGGAGCAGGGTTGTTGCAGTTAGAAAACACACCATCTCAAGCGGTGGAAACATTTCTAGAGGGGGCCTGTGCTCTTGGCCAGGGCGGTCCCAAATCTCTAGCTAGCCGTGCACACAGGGAGGCATCTTGGCCTTGAAGCTGATCTAGCAGGGCTACCAGCAGTCACAGAGCAACTCTAGCCACTTTGAAAGTGGTCCACAAAGCAGAGTTCACTGTAGAAGTTGCTGTTGTCAATCTCAAAGTTCAGATTGAAGATGTCAAAAGTGTCAAAGTCCAAAGAACCAGAGTCCAGATTGAAGTTGCCGTCGGGGTCAGCGGGTCCAGAGTCCAGAAAGGCGGAGTCACGGAAGAAGTCCATTGCGCAATTCTGATAATTGAAGTACTGCCCGGACACCACCGCCCGCGGAGCAATCTCCGCGCCACAAAGTGCAGAGGCGGTGACGGTGTCGAGCAAAGCCATGCTCACACACATGAACAGAGCTGGCAGTGCCGCTGCCGTGAGGAGACCGCCAATTGACGGTGTCCGGACACCACCAACCCGTGGAGCGGGTGGCGGTGTGCACACATGCAATTCCTCGTCGCCAGACTCGGAGTTAGCGACGCTGGCCGAATCATGCGTGGAAGAAATGTACGGAGGCAGGGGTGTGAAGGATTGAACTGAAACCTGTGGCTCGGGCTCGAAGAAGCCCAATTTCACAGACATGCCGTCCATAAAGGACTGCTCGAAGGGGGGTTCGTCGTCGACGAACCGCTTCGGGAAGATTAGCGCGCTCTCGTCGGCCTTGGTTGCTACTTGCGGTTCAGGCTCCGCGATGCCCTTGTCGATCACGGCGGGCGTGTCCGTGCCGAAATGAACCATGGGAAAATGCTGCGGAGCCGGCTCAGCACCACCGGCTACCTGCTTCAGCTCAGGACACGGAGAGCTGTGCGCGCCTCGTGCACGCGGGTAGCAAGGAGAGAGGGCGGAGAAGGCTTTAAGCCCGCGTACTGTGCCCGAAGGCCAATGTTGATGTCGTCCGCGAAGGTGAAGGGCTCTTCGTCGTGACGAACAACAGGCTGATCATGCTGTCCACAAAGTCGAGCGAAGGTGGCGTCGTCCTGAGCGTCGAAGGCGGTCTGGAACGCGGAGACGATCTCGTCGTTCTCGTCGGCAGCCACCAAGTCGCACTCCGCGCATGCCATGTCGTCCGTGGGGCAACTCGCGGTGTCGTGGTAGTGTCCAGGAGGACAACGCGCGCACTCAGGGACGAAGGCGGAGGAGGCTACGTGGAAGGAGATGTTGTGGGCGGAGTTCTTCTTGTAGTGTTGCTGACTCCAATTCCCGTCGGTCTTGAGCGGGCTCGCGGCGAAGCGGAAGCTCTTCCGCGCGCCATAGCCCCCAACACGATTGCTCCGTCCATGGAACTTCCCATCGTCCCTCCTGTTGCGTTCATCCCGCCAACGTGAGGGCGGAAAGGAGACACCCCGCTTACCGTCAGGCTGCTGGCGGTGGCGGTGAGAGTCAGTGAATCCAGAGAGAGGCTCGTCGCCCTTCGCGATTGAGTCCTTTAGCGTCACGAGGGTAGAGGCGGCGGCCTCCAATTGCTTCTCGAACTCCACGATGAGGCTCTTCACGTCAACCCCACCAGAGTAAAGCATAGTCGGGGAAGTCGGAGGTGACGCCTCAGGCTGCTTCGCGCGGCCAACACCGTTCTCGCTCTCCCAAATCTCGAGGATGTGGGCGTAGATGTCCTCGAGGTCGACTTTGGCCAAGTCCACGTCGAGCCGAAGCGGCGTGGTGACCTTGTCGTACATGATGGGGTCGAGGGACGCGAGCAGCTGCTTCTTGGCCATCATGTCGTCGAGCGGACCAGAGGGCGAGTTGCGGATAGCCGTTAGGCAGGCGTCGAAGTCTTGGATTAACGGATCGGGGTCGAGCTTGGAGTCGAAGTAGATGGCACACAACTCCTCGTAGTTCCCAAGGGGTCGAAGAACTCGAGGAAGTAGCCTCTTCGTGACTTCAAGTAAAGCTCGCTTCCCATCTCGCGGTGAAGCACGACCAGAAGCGTCCACCCAACGTCTTGCGGGTGAGTGAGGCCTCGTCAAAGATGTCAACGTCGTGAAGAGGATGGCGTTGTAGACGTTGTTGACCTCCTTGGTGGCGTCCGCCAAGTCGAAGAGGGTGTCGTTGGCGGTGTCCTTCAGCTCAAATGCCGACTGCAAAGATGACACCAACGACGTCCACAAAACATTGCGGTCCGATTCGTCACCTCGGAATGACGCCTCCTTGGAGCCAAGAGCGTCTCGAGATGTTCTTTTGATTAAATCCACGTCCCATGATGAATTTTGAACGGCCACAGCACGTGTCCGCTCAGGGGCCGTCAAATTAGCCGCTGGAGATGCAGGTGTCGGCCGATAGCGCATCCCAACGTCTCGGGAAAAAATTGTGTCTAGCCGAATCCGGTTGTGAGCCCCCATGGGAGGCGTAGCTTGCGAAGAAATACTCATGATAAAAATCCTATAGGCGGGTACGTCGGGGTAAGGTGGCGATGGCGCGGAGAGGAGGAACTCGCGGAAATGGTGACGGCAAAAGCAGTCAAAACGTCCGTAACTGCGAAATCCCAATTGTAGAAATGCGGAAGTCAAAGAACACGTTGCGCAAGAAGTCCGCGACAAGGAGTGATCAATTCCAGTCAAAACGAAAATCCCGTGGACATCCAGAAAATCACGTAGGGTACGCTGCAGCGATAAACACAATTACTCCGTAACGACGCGTGCCTCAACCGCGAGCCCTCATAGCGCAACCATCAAATGGGACCCCCAACGCCCCACCAAGCGGAGGCGCTTAGCCAATCATGCTACCAAAAGTAGTGGAAGGTGCCTGGCGCACCATAACCTGTGAGATATATAGCTACGGGTATATATCGGGTTACAGTCAGAATGCTTTCACTTTCGGTATTTGCATAAGTCAGAATAAACATAAGATAGTCTCGGCTTTATGCCGGAAACCCTAGACCTGTGACACCCGTACTGTACGGAGTACTAGTACAGATAACAGGAAGTGACACACGGTGTGTCACATCCAGCAGAGATCCAGCGCTCTCCCCACTATGGTCGCTCCAGAAGCAATTGTCATCCTCAGTCCACTTCAGCACCCTCACCTTCTGATCTGGCCCTTTCCTGCTATGAATTCTACCGAGAACATCCTGCTCAGACAATCTTCCTGGGCCTTTATGCTGGTGTCTGGTCGAAGATCGGGATGACGTACTGGCTGCCGGTGCTGAGGTTAAGCCGCTGACGGGTGCAACTGAGTCCGGGTTGTGAATTGGCAAGTCCGCAGGTTGTAACCCGTGCGTCTCTCTCAACTGTCTGACCGAACGTGCTCCTGCTTGCAGTTGCGACCCATGAGCCTCCAGCGCAGTCACCAAGCCTGGACTGACTAGGTCACCTGACGCTGGCATCGGTGCTGGAGGGTTACTGAACCGCTGGAACGACGCCCACATGGACTGCCGGGGCAGCGCTTGCCAAAGTTGCTGGAGCGGCGCATGTCTGAGCCGCTGGGGCAGCGCCTGCATGGACCGCTGGGGCGGCGCTTGCGTGGTCCGCTGGAACAACGCCTGCGTGCGCTGCCAGGACAGCGCTTGCCAAAGCAGCCGGGGTAGCGCCTGCGTGGGCTGCTGGGGCAGCGCCTGCGTGAGCGGCTGGGGCGACGCTTGCGTGAGCCGCTGGGGCAGCGCCTGCGTGGGCCGCTGGGACCGCACCTGCGTGGGCGGCTGGGGCGGCGCTTGCGTGGGCGGCTGGGACGGCGCCTGCCTGAGCAGCTGGGGCAGCGCCTGAGAGGGCTGCTGGGGCAGCGCCTGCGTGGGCCGCTGGGGCAGCGCCTGCTCGGGCGGCTGAGGCAGCACCTGCGATGGCTCTACTGCGCTGAATCAGCAGCTCTGTGCGCTCCGATAACCTCCTGGTTCGTTCTGCGCGTCCCTCGCTGGCTGCCGCTGGGGCGCTGATCACACCGGTTGTTGCCACTGCTGCCAGTTTTCCCGGCGTCGTCGTTGAGTCTGTCAGCGTGCTCGCGGAAATTTGGCCAGAGCCTCCGGCGGCCCTGGTCGATGTGGGGACCCGATCCCCCACGTTTGGGCAAGACGTAGCAGTGCTGGCCCTTGTCGCTGTCGTCGCTGGAATTTCGCGATAGCCTCCGGCGGCCCTGGACGACGTGGAGACCCGATCCTCCACATTCGGGCAAGACACCGCTGCGCTGGCTCCCATTACTGTCGTTGGCAAAATTTCGCGATAGCCTCCGGCGGCCTTGGACGACGTGGAGACCCGGTCCTAACATTCGGGCAAGACATAGCAGTGCTGGCCCTTGTCGCTGGTGTCGCTGGAATTTCGCGATAGCCTCCGGCGGCCCTGGACGACGTGGAGACCCGATCCTCCACATTCGGGCAAGACACCGCTGCGCTGGGCCCCACTACTGTCGTTGGCAAAATTTTGCCATAGCCTCCGGCGGCCCTGGACGACGTGGAGACCCGATCCTCCACATTTGGGCAAGAAGTGATGGGCGCAGGTCCCGAGGCTAATAACGCAGACAAAATCGCTGGGTCAGGAGCACCGCTCTGCGTGACGTCAGTAAAGAACACTGCAGGAGATACTGCGCAGGAACCAGCGCTGAGCTGTGAAGCCGGCAGCAAGGGTCCTACTGGTGTTGGTTCTCCTCCCCCCCTCAGGGCTGGTAGATCCTGCAGGGTTAACAGGGCCCGGGTGCAAGGGTGCCTGTCCAGGTGCGGCAAGGAAAGCAGGCGTAGAGGAAGGCTGCACCGGTTCAAGTGTGAGGGCACCGAAGGGAACCGGTGACACGGGTCTCACTGCAACGGGGGCAGCCGGCACCTGCGTTTGCCATAGCGATCTCGGCTGCAGTTGGTGCTGGTGCGGTTGCTGTTGGTGCCAAAGCAATTGTCGTTGCAGTTCCAATTGTCGCTGGTGGTGCACGAACTGCTGAAACTCCAGCTGCCGCGACGTTTGCGGTTGCAATTGCGGCTGGCCCACAAATTGCTGTTGTGGAAAAATCTGCTGTTGCGGCGTCCGCGGTTGCAATTGCGGCTGGCTCACAAATTGTTGTTGTTGAAAAATCTGCTGTTGCGGCGTCATCATTAACCCGGCGTCGAAAACAGCTCCCGGAGGGTACGCAGCGAATTGTGCAGAATTGTCGTACGGAAATTGCGGAAACCCAGCTGATTGCGGTACGAGTGACGGCGGAACCCCGAAATGGGCGCCCAAATTTGACACCGCTGATGCGGCGTCCCTGGCTTCGGAGAAGCACCCGTACTAGCGACGGGCAGATACGCCCCAGAGCTACTTAAATTGTCGTCGTTCATCATTGCCGCGTCGCACTAGCTGACGTGTTTCGGCGACAAATTCCGGTCAGAATACGAGCGATTACCGTTGAGACAGCTTGCAAATGAAAATCGTGCGGAAAGGTCGTCCGGAAAAGAAGATTTCCCGCGCAACGAAACGCTGCTGCCGTTGATTACTTCTCTAGCTTTGCGCACGGATACGGCAGCAAGCTAGAGCCGCGGACAGACGTCGATTCACACACGAATTTTGCCGCAGAAAGACAATTCGTGCGGAAAGATCATCGTACGAAGCAGAAAAGCACCAAAATACGGTGCAGAGGTCGTCGTCCAATTGCCGTCGTACGGTTGTGTCGGTACGGATTGTCACGGGCGCCTGCCGCGTTGAAAATTTGTTGAATTTAAGTCAAAATTCCAGTCGCGCGAAGAATCCTTCGGAAAGGTCGCTCAGAGAAGGAAAATTGGACCAGCGGCAAGTTGTGTAGTCGTCATTATGTCGGCACAGTGTCGATATGTTATGCAGATATACAGTGTTCTCAAGAGAACAGGTTGTGCCGTTGTCGAGGCACGATTCCTTCGCCCAAGGGCGGAAAATTCAGGCTAAAATTATGTTGGTACAACGCGTTGTAGAACGCAGATACTAACGGAAGTCGTGAACCACGACCACGCTGATACCAGTTGTTCGGTTGTGAGGACTGAACCAGTCTCACAAGGGTGCAAGTAACACTTACAGGGAATATGGTACTGGGACCATAGGTTGATATCGGAATACTTTGTATACTGTCGGATATTTCTTTATACTTAGATGAACTTTCACTGTTTGAAGTTACAAGACACCAGAGGTCAGTGCCAATGTGTAACTAATTCAAAAACTGACATGAGAGCTTGTTCAGCTCTTTAAGTAGTAACATGTCGACTCGAATTCCCTCAGATCTCATCCGAATTCGACAGTCACAGTGCTCAGTCACTTCATGTTCACATATCCTATGACAGGTCTTGTCATTTAGCCCTTGGGTTGCAGCTGCCAGTCATACACTGATCTCTGCTCTGAATTGCTGAATAGTCATAGATCTGATGATGTGGCAAGAACTGGGGCTCTCCTGGTTTCCCTCCATTTCTGTGTGGCTGTTTGAATATGAAATGGTTCCCCCTATTTCTGGAATGGTTTCCCACCAATTCTCTCAACCTGATCTGTTGTGGTTGCAGATGTTCAAAACTCACTTTCGGGTCTGGCATTTCTGTCAGTCATTTCTGTCAGACACTCTCGTCATCTGGTCATATAAATGCCTGTCATTGGTGACTGTCATAGTACCCGTCACTCGTCATTCTGACACGCCGTCATTCTATCTCGTGACTTACCCTAGCACAGAATAGAGCCGACATATATTGTGACATCTGCGCTAAAGCCATCCGTAGAAGCACAATATATTTGAAACAAGGAAGTATCCTAAAAAATGGTGCATGCACAAGGCGACATACTTTGTGAGCATTGGAAACTTGATGCCCTCGTTTAGCTGCGGAGATGACTGCCTTGGGCCCAAAACTATGGGTCCTAGCACTCTTGGCCCTGTATGATGTTACCCTTTGACTGGAACCATCATTTAAGGCAGGATGAGTGGAGGCAAAACTTGTTGCTTTTCGAATTTGTAAGCAGAAAATCGTTTGGGGGAATTTGAAAATCCAGCCTATGGCACCCTTTCATAGTGGCACGACGACGGTGGGACGTCGGCCGTCAGGCTCATCAGGTCGTCTAGCCTTCGTGCACTTCTCGCGAAGCCGCCTGAACGTGCCACCTAGTCCGAGCCGCAGGCCCGAAAATAAATTTCAAAAATGTAATTTTGCTACTAACTGTGTTCGCAGGGAGCAGCAGCACCACTACAAGAACAACACCAACGGCACCATGGCGAACGACACAACGGCTACACACAGATTTGGCCCACCCACGCCCCGTGCACTGCCTTGCTGACTTGTACCCTACCCGCGTTAACGGTGTTTTGAACTTGCGGGGAGGAAATGAACCTCAAAACACAGCCGCACAACCAGCGGAACCAACTCCACAGCACAACACACCTACCTACGCGCAAAGCATGGCAAAAACCGCAAACAGACCCAGAATGACGGCCCGCCCAGTGGAATCAGACCCGGAAATCCGCGCGAGCGAAAAACAATTCCAACAGCGACTACAGGCAGCAGGCGCAAACCTCCCAGGAATAGAAGACATGCAGGAGTACAGCGACTCCGAAGCAGACAATGCAGAATCGGACAAACCACAAGCCACATCCACCGACTCGCACCAAGACAAGTACTCCACACCGGAGGAAGACAAAGCAGTCGACAACTCGACATGGAAGCTGAATCGGAAGAGGACGCAGAAATAGCAAAAGACAGCGAAGACCTACGGACATCCAAGAAACCTCCGAGCCCCAACAACTCGCCACAACTCAAAACAGACAAACGGGTACGCTTTGCAGCGAGCAAAGTCCCTCGACAAACCACACACAAAAAACATGGAGACGGGCTACCCGGCTCTGCCGCCCCCCGCACTGGGAACCCCGAGGGGATACCACCCAGTAACAAAACACAAGTGTCCAAGGAGGAGATCCGCAGGGCGCTGGAGCGGCCGCTGGACTACCGAAAGGTAGAAAGCGCCCCTGTTCGAGCAGTTCCGAGCCTCCTGGAGGCGAGCACAAGCTGCGAGAGCCCGCGGGAGAGGGCCACCAGAATATACCAAAGCAACCCCCGCATCAAGGACAACCCAGAGGCCAAGCTATACAAAACTACCATCAGGTGGCACTACGACCGCCGAGAGGTACTGGTTGCAAAAGACCCCCAGGCACACGCCTTCAAGCTAGGCATGCCAATAAGGCATGGCAACAGACTAGAGCTCATCCACGTGCGCACAGTGACAGGGAGCAACCCCGACCCTAGCGACACGAGGCCAACAGGGTTCCCATACACGGGGACCCCACAACTCAAAATAGTGGACCTGGACGAAACAATGAAGGAGGTACTCAAGTACCTCAGGTACCTAAACGCGCTCCTCCACGACATCTCCACCTCCCCAGAATCTATTGTCTTCGAGCTAGAGCATACACACGTATGGCTAAACCATGCTGGCATAGTCAGACAGATCGACCTAGCCTTCCATAACCGACCCCTCGCCGCTTTCGTACTTTTTAATCCCATATTCAGGCTCCCTATGCACCTGGTACCGCAGGCCCACCAGACGTGCACCAGGGAGCAGTTGGTGCTCCCGTGCATCTACGATTCTACGTATGGTCCCCGTGGACACCTGTGGAGGGGCCAGTGGCAGACCGCAGTATTCTAGTCTACGGGCCCCAACTCAGTGGCAGGTCCATCGAGGACGTTTCAAACATACTCGCAGCCGACATCATCCACAGGCGGGAGAGCCAGCAGAAGCTAGGACAGCTCGTGGACAGAATGCGAAAGGGCACTTTGCGCGAATCCCCGGAGGACGCCACGTTCCGAGAGATACTACTGCTAGAAGCAGTCTCACCGGCGGCGGCGGAGCTCATCCTGCAGAACCCGTACAACTGGGGCTTCCCTACAACTGAGTGCTGACTGCCAGGCAAGGAAATCAGCGAGGCGGCAACAGCTCGGGAAGTAGCCATCGCAGACAAGAAGCAAGCGCTCCTCTCTTCCCACCGGCGTTGCATCGTGACCGCGGTGGGCCGGTGGCCGAGCACATCGAGAAGCTCACCCAGAACACCACGACCCTCAAGGAAACCAACGAGATATTTGATCTTCACGTTCCTTCCAGGCAGTGGGCCCCGTCAGTCCCCGGGGACTCTGCATCACTCCTGCAGTGGAAACGCAACGGGAACGGCTCAATCAACTACTATGCCATCTTCATTGCAGAGGCGTATGAAGCGCTGGCCAAAGCGGGCAAGCAGTCCGTGCAAGTCCCTGGTGGAGTAGACAACAGAGGCAGGCACATCATTGTCTCCATCACGCTAGAAGTGGGAAGGTGGAGCGCCAAAGGTGCGGGCACCATAGAACGCCAAGCCCCGAGAACCCCTCGTGACAGGGAGGAGCAAGGAGCCCGTCTCGACAAGATAGCCGACACGGTAGCCTCCAAGCTCATCGACAAAGTTGAGACCAAGGCCAGTGAGATACTCCAGAAGACGACAACATCTGGAAAGCAGTCTGCTAGAAACTCAGCAGTGCACGAGGGGGAACGCTGCCGACGGTGAAACAACGAACCAAGATAAACTCAGATAATAGACATATATACCGAGGTTGTCGCACAAGCTGATCACCGAAGATGACACACTGAATATCACACCTGACTGTACGAACTAGTCAAGGTATCATTGCCAGCACAGTCCACACCGGAGACCAAGACTCTCCTAAAAAACATCAACAAACAACTGGCGAAGTTCAACGAGTCCAAGCCGGTGACGGTGGAGGAGCTTCGTCAACTCCACCAGGAGCAAGAGCTCACTGCGGGGAAACGTCACATCGAGATCACCCAGGAGGTCCGGGGATTCCATCAAACATACCGTGCCACTGGGAGTGCTATGGTTAACACACTGACGGCGCTCACCGACAGACTCACGAGGGAGAGCAAGCCGCCAACGGTTGATCAAGAACCACTCCACTTCACAAAGAAGAGGGCCTCATCGACGGACGAGGACACGGAGTACAAGGGCATCCCATACCACGGACCCAAGGCCGACCCCAGAAAGAGGCAGCCCCCATCAAAGAGGCAGCCGGCCCAGACAGGCGACAAGACATCTGGGGCGGAGCCACCAGCAAAGAGGAGGGCTGCACGGGTGAGCCAGACAGCCACACGGGAGGAAGCCCAGCTGGGAAGCCCCCGAGCTAATCCACCAATCACCAGAAAGGTAAGAAAACACACACCCCCCTGCCTGACAAACCACATCACTGCAAACTGCGATCAGTCTTCCCAGCACAAAGGTACCAACAACAAACTAACATACATCTGTTGTGCCACAGAGAACCAAGGAAGCCGCGGGGCTACTGGACAAAGTGGCCTAAAACAGGCACACGTCAAGCCCACACAGAAGGTACACACAGCACACACCCCACCCCTTCTTGAACAGCTGAACAAAAACCCAAAGGCTAGCCAAACACTACAGAAAGGTGGAAGGTGCAATCGAGCAGGGGGCCAGTGCAACTCCCTGGCACTAAGGAGTACGGAGACGGCATCGACAGGCTATATAGCCGCAGTAGACAAAGGGCATATAGGGAACAGTAAGCCCATACTAGCCTTTTCTGACACACAACTAGCAATAATATTTATTATGGCTGTCAACTGCCCACCTGCACTTGATGCTGTGCCCCACCATGCCAACTCCCTGAGCTGTAGATATGTGCACTTGCCTGTTCCCACTCCCGATCATACCGAAAATAACAACGACCAAGCCAAATGTACCGAATAAAGGCAGGGAAGTAAACATAAAACCCTTAACTATAGGCACGGCTCTCATCACAGCCACACTGCAAACACCGCCAACACCGGCACATAATGGAAACACAACATGCCCCCGAGCAACACCCTGCACTGCCCATACTGTAACAGCTACACCATAATTTCTCCAGATGATAAGCAAAACACCCGACACACAGAAACAAACAATTACAGTACGCACACAATAAACACCTCCACCGCAATGCACACGTACTATGCCCATTCCATTAGCTCCACTAAGATATGTGAACAGCACATTAACTTCTAGGCAGGGCCTACTGAGTGCACAACACCCCATAACAACACCCCCCATACGGACACCGCACACGAAACTTTCCACAGTGGCTGCGATTATAACTCTGTACATGAGTCAAAAACACATGTCCAACATAAACACCCCAACCAACCTAGGAAAACGATTCAGCCAAGGCGAAATTATTGCTAAGGGAACCCTAACAATAACCGGCACATATGGACGCGCACAACGCAGCACAATAGAAAGCACGCTATGTAACTCTGGGAAATGGCTCAGGGGAGCTGTGAGTCTCGGCACACAAAGTATGAGAGCGAACTGCCGAGTGCCGACATTCGACCACTAGCGAATTCCTGAAAATGCTCTACGTAAAAACAAAAAAATCGAGGAAAATTGCCGAAACACCCCAAAACTTTTACATAGTGACGGGACAGCGCACCAAAAACGAAACCCACACATGGAAAGATATTAGGGGCGTTATAACCATGCGTTTAGGGTCATGTAACGCTGTAACTATAAACCTGGCAACAACGCAAACGCTGCAATGTACCCTGATGGGAGCATTACGGGTGTCAACCGGACACATTAACTCCCAGACAGGGGCTGCTGAAGGCGCGACACTCAATAAAACTCACGACCCACCATACAAGAACAACACGTACGAAACTTCCCACAAAGGAGGCAACAGTGAGGTAACGCATAAACCAAAAACACATGTCCAAAATAAACACCCCAACCAAACGGGAAAAACACTCACGCCCACCCACCCGAGGCAAAATTATTGCAGTATAGCGATGCACCCTAAGGAAACCCTAACAATAACAGACACATACAGACGCACACAGCGCTGCACAATAAGAAGCAAGCTATATAACTCTGGAAAATTGCTCAGAAGAGTGAGGGGTGGCGGCACACAAAATATAGAAGCGAACTGCCGACACTCGACCAAAGCGAATTCCCAAAAATGCTCTACGTAAAAACAAAAAAAACGGGAAAATCGCCAAAACACCCCAAATGTTTTGCATAATGACGGGACGATGTACCAAAAATGAAACCCACCAATGGAAAGATGGTAGGGGCGATACAACCAGGAGTTTAGGGCTATGTAACGTTGTAACCATAAACTTGATAACGGCACGCGCACTGCAGCTGACCCCGGAGGGGACACAATGGGAGGCAACCAAGCTGCTGCAAACGGTAGCGATTGCCACAACCCCACTACTCATTATGATGATTACAACGCTAACGCCAAGAGAAACAGTATGTGGCCTTAGGAGTAGGATAACCCACAAAGTACACAACAGGAGCAAGTTCAGGCGCAAACTCAATAGGACCCAGGCCGTAGTGAAAAGTGTGACGAAACGAGGCACCCAGCCGCCCGACGGCTTCAAAATGCTCAGACTAATTATTTGCAATGGCAGGCCCATGTTTGTTAGAACGAGAAAACCAGGGTGCGCGATAGTCATAGTAAGAGAAGGCACCCCAACAAGGGGCAAGCTGTTGATGAGACAGATTGAACAAACAATGAAGAAGCGGGCCCACGACCGAGAGTCGAGCATGACAGGTGGAGGGAGCCAAAACCAAACAGAAATATACCCATACAACACCACCATGCAAGGGCTGTTTGAGAGGAAGGGCCGGCTGAACATGCACCAGATTAGGCACGCCCACACAGTATACGAGGACACCCCAATGCCCCCCCTGGTGATAGCCACAATGCGAGAAGCCCCGAAACCAAGAAACAACAACAAACCACACACCGAAACGGCACTGCACCTACTCAGGAACTCCCAGAGCTTCTGCATACCGGTATGCGATGGTAAACAATCACTGGAGAGCGGTGCTGGCTAGCCCGAACAAGGGGGATGCCACGCTTAAGTTCTGAATATATGACCCCTCGAATGGGAAAACCAATGCAACCCTATTTAACACCAAAAGGTTAACAACAGAAACAACAAACTGGGCAGAGCACCTTACCAAAAAGCTCGACATAAAGGTAACGGTAGAACTCATGAACGTGGGGAACCAAAACGCACGTGACCACTACAACTGCGGAACGTGGGTCCTGCTGGCAACCAAGGCATGGACGCACTTCCAGGCGACGCGGCCCGGAAGGGCACTGGCCCACCCACTTCAAAGAAGCGATACGCAAGTGGGGAGCCACGGACAGAGCCGTGATTGATGCTTACAGAAAGTCGATACAACAGCCGGTAAAAGCAAGAATCTCAGCAGCCGAGGGGCAAAGGCAAACCCCAATACACGACCAACAACGTGTTGGGACACAACGGAACATTGAGGACCCAGTGATCCACCCTGGGGCAGGCAAACAAGAACCACAGACAGGAGCGAACACCCGAACGCAAATATGGCATGAGACAACCAGGCCTATGGAGGTGGCTCCACAGACGGGTCCCCATGACACTGCAGGATAAGAGTGAAGTCAAACGGGGGGAAAAGGGCGACCAGGACCCCTGCTCGAATGAGGAGGCAACAAACACAGAGGAGACGCGGAATTCGGACAGCCCAACCGAGCAATGGGAAAAATTCGGCGAAACGCAGGAGAACACACAAGAAGCGACACCTCAGACCTGCGAATACCAACCCCCCCTCACGGAACCCAAGAAGGCGGATGTTGGAGAGGACCGTCTACACATGCTTACATGGAACATAGCAGGGCAAAGTGATGCCTGACTAGACCTCGTTGAAGCTGTCAAGAACATACATGACAACCAGCAAGGCCCACACCTTATTGTACTCACAGAGGTGAAGCACGCACATGACGGTGCGATGAGGAAATTCAGAGACATGCGGTTCACTGCGATAGGCACCAGGGTAGAAACACGGGAAGCACAAGGCATGGACGAACGTACAGCGAAAGGAGGGGTGGTAATGCTCCTCAGCAACCCCTACAACCATGCACACAACCACCATGTGGTCCCCACACGGCACCTAGATGGGTACCTCCTACACGTGGTGTTACACTTACCGGGGGATGTAATGTACCATGCGTTAGGCATATACAACCCGCCGGGAGCGGAGGAATGGAAAATTAGGGACAGAATACTATGGTACAAGGCCAACCTGCTGCAAAGAACCGCAGCGAAACACAACGAACATTTAGTCATAGGAGGGGACCTCAACGCAAGCAACACTAGCACATGCACGGGGGTAAAAAAGGCCGACAGGCAATGGAAGAAACTCACGGAAACGCTTGACCTCCACAATGTCGGCCCACCAGTCAACACCACCCTGAACTGGGCAAACAACAAAAATATAGATAGATGGCTGGCACCAACAAATAAGCAGGCGCAGTATGAGATAGAGGACGGCTCACACCTCACTCAACACCACACGAGTGACCATGAAATGGTGAGCATGGCAACCCTTCGACTGGACAACATTAACACCCATGAACCATATGTGGACCGCAACCCCCAGCCGGGACAAGTAAAATTGGACACACCCTTGAACAAAACAGACAGAGAGACGCTCCAAAGCGTCCTCCTCAGGACACACGACTACGCCAGTACAACAGAATTGAGACCCGTAACGGAGGCAGCCACCAAGTGCAGGGAAGAGGGCAGCAGGCAGGTGGCGCATGCCACCATAGACAGAGCAGGTGAAATGGTCCTGGACATACTTGCCAGGGCAAACAAAAGCGCACTAGACGACAAAGAGCTGCCAACTGCAATGGTAGGAGGTACCTCCAACCGGGCCTCGACGGACCTATCAATGAGCAAAAAATATAGGAGGACAAGAAATGCAACGATAATAAAAATGAGAGCGCACAAAAAAAGCCAAACTGCAACTACGAAACCCACACACAGAACACGAGACCCTCCAAAACCTAAAGGAAGGGGAAAGGCAAGGCCTTGCCGATAGAGACAATGCAGACACAAAGGAATGGCTAGAATAGCTCACTGATGAGGCCATAAAGGAAAGGTCAGCGGCACACCAGGTGGTCAAACAACATTGGAAACAGGCCAAGCAGGGGCCCAATGACAAAACGGTCAAGGAGTACTGAAATAACCAAAAAAGATACCACAAAAGAATATATGCCAAGGCACAGGAGACAGGCCACGCTCCCACAACGAACATACAGGCGCTACAAGATAGGGAGGGCAAACTTGCAGTGGGACATGGGAACATTGCAAATGCACTCACGGACCACATGGCACACTCCTCACCATACAATATGGAACACCGTAGCCCACCAGACCCAAGCCCTCCACCATGGGAGGACCCAACCCAGAAAGAGCGCCTGATAAAAGCAGTGAGACCGAGTACTGCTGGCTGGACCTCACCATTAGTAGGCAAGGCTACAACAAAGCGGTGCACACCCTCAACAATAAGAAAAGCGCCAGGCCCTACCAGAACTCCAAATGAAATTCTCAAATATATGCCGGAGGACTTCCACGATGCCCTACATGCGCTCATGCTAGAAATGTGGACCAGCAAACATGCCCCCCTTATGTGGAAAAGGGGGACGTTCTGCTTCCACCACAAGAAAGGGGACGTGACCCTACAGCAAAACTACAGACCCGCATAGCCCTGATACGGCTGATAGAAGGAGTGTTCAAGCTGTATACCTCACAAATAGCGAGCATGCTCTCGCGGCATTCTGTGAGACGCAGGGGATACTGGCCCAGGCGCAAGAAGGCTCGAGGGAGAAAAGGAACACCCTCAGGCAACTAACCAGAGTCACAAATGCAATAGAGGACGCCAACGTCTCAGGGCGGGAACTACATGACCTATACGTAGACTTCGAAAACGCATACGGCTCAGTGGACCACAACAAACTACTGCACATTATGCAGTACCTGGGGATACCTGAGGACCTCACACAGGTAGTCAAGGACGTCCTAGGAACACACAACCATGACACCCGTGTCAATGAACACCAGAGTCGGAGGGGAGACCTCCCTCAGCACGGTACATGTACAAAGAGGACTCTTCCAGGGGGACAACATGAGCCCCCTCCTCTTCATAATATACCAGGAGCCACTACTAAGGTGGCTGGAGGTAGGAGAGCACGGATACCGGCACAAATATGCCGCGGAACAAAAAAGACTGGGCCCCCTCAGAATAACCGCGGGTGCGTTTGTCGACAACCTCCTAATATTGTGCCCCACAATTCTCCACACGAGAGCACAGCTGCACAAACTACAGGCATTCTCAAAATGGAGTGCACTCAAAATCAACCTCACCAAGTCAGCTATAACAGGCATAAAGAACGGGGTTCAAATACCCCGAAAACTTCATGAAGAACTCAAAACGACAGGCGCGGACGGAAAGCTCAACCACTTCAAAATTCTCATGCCAAATGAAACGTACAAGTACCTAGGGGTACTGTTGGCATTCTCAGGCAACTGGGACGAAGAAAAAAAGACCGCTAGAGAAGAGATGGACCACATAATACAAGCACTGCTGCGCTCCCCACTCACGCCAGACCAAAAAGAGTACTCACTGCACTCAGCGATATTGGGCAAGTTCAGATACGGACTGCACCTCGGCCTCTACATTGCAGGGGAGATAGATGATTTCAACAAGGTAATAGGAGGGGCCACAAAGAACATTCAAGGACTGCCCCGCAACGGGATGCCGAACATTTTCACCACTCAAGAGAAAGAACGCTTTGGTCTAGGCATGGTACCACTCCAAGCAGTCTATGCCCAGTCAATATGGAGTGGGCTGCTAGAGGCCATGCACATCGAAGAGGACAGGGGGGCAGTCCGAGGCCCGGCATGGAGACGGATAAACCTAATGTCGAGACTCAAGGTGTCCCATGTCAGCAGGTCCACCAGAGGGCTGGTGGAGCACCACAACACCACACGACTAAACTGCACGAACCTCGACAAACTCTGGGGGGGGGCACTAGACGAAATATAACACACTCAGAAAACTCAACGCCCTACTCATATACAATATTACACCCCGAGGAACCGAGGGAATGCTACAGCAACTTCAGACCCCCGTGCCGAAAATAATGGAGCAACTAAAGGGAGCGACCAGAAGAAAGTCCGACAAGGAAATGGAAGGAACGACCAGAAAAACAAAAGCAGGCAAAATAATGGACGGGGACCTCCCAGCACCCCTAGGCTGGTTGGCGATGTACACAGACCAAACAACTAAGCTCAAAGTACCTCGTGAAGACACACCGGTGGCACTGAACTTCACAACATGCTTGAAATTGTTCACCCACTTCCCGGACCTGGCGTTCCTCATAACCCAGGATGGCCAGCAAGCACTCAACGAACGCGACATTAGGAAACAATGCACGGACGCGGCTCTCAAAACCGACCGAAACGCCATAGCGAAAGGGCTGGCACACCTCTACCCATACCTGTGTGAAGCCCAGCCGCGAGATGTCGCAGCCCCGGGAGACTTCTACGAAAGCAGTGCGAACAGACGAATGAAGCAACAATACAGGAACACCCCCTGTGAGGGACCATTGGACACCCACACGATACGAACCAACCTCCCGCGCCTTAACCCCTAAACTGCGGAGGGAATTTTTTACCAAAAACGATTCTTTTGCAAATTCACTTTTATCATCGTGCATCTCGACGTGTCACGTGTGCACAATAGCATTTACCATTCGATACCCATACACAAACATTTTGGGCCATCACACACACGTAATTTCGGAATATATATCGATATATCGAGAATATACAAGCAAAAATATCGGGGTTTTGGAAATCATGTTTCCGGGAAATGCTCTCTCACGACCAAAACTTCGAGTGTTGGATTTGCTCACGTCCATCAAACTACGAGATTTATGCATGGTTTCAGATATACAACGAGTTTGGGGGGTGAATGTCACTTATATATCGGAATACGTAGCAATATAGGTGAAAAAAACACCAAAAAACAAGAAAAAACATTAGATTTTCAATGTTTTCCATACTTAAGGCCAGATTTGGTGTTTTTGGGGGAAAAGCTGTGTAGAAAGTCGGTGTATGCTCCACGTGAGATGCGTTGCGGTTTGATATGACAATATACAATAAAACATTTCACACACGTGGCCAATAAAGCATGTAGCACGGTTTTACGCGTTTTAAAAGCGATTTCTTCGATTTCACATCACACGAGAATGGCAAACTTTGAGGTTTCGCGGACGTGAGAAATGCTTCTAAGTGAGATATATATCATTGATATATGGGTAAAGTAAGTCGATACATTTTAGGAATACATGTTCAGGTAGACGTATATAACTTAGGTGAGTGATTCCGACCACTGTCCTTGACACAAGTGGCCGAGGAATGAATTTGAAAGTAAGTCCGTTGATGAGCTAGCTCATCACATAGCAGTTTAGGGGTTAACCCAGAACAACTGAGGGCAAAAATGGCGGAATGGGAGGCAAGGCTGGTCCCCAAGGAAGAAATGCGCAGACAACTCTCTCTGCACCCACTCACCAGGATTAATGAAACGGAGAACACCGAACAAATGCATGAGGATGAAGAAGGCCAGCAAGCCCCTCACTACCACACACAAACCAATTGGGCGGAGGAAGTAGACCCCATGGCAGAAAAGCTAGAAGCCAGCCAATTCGTGAGAGGCCAGGCTATAGACAAAACAAAGGAAATTGTGGCCATGAGAACGATGCTAGTCAACCCAACAGACCCCCACTCACAAATAACTCAGTATAGAACGCAATGGCAGCACCCAGGCGGGGAGGACTCCTACACATGGAGCACTCAAGAAACAATTACTGACTACCTGAAGCTGGCCAAAAGGAGGGGCCAGACTGCGGCCACCTTCCCAACCCTCAAGAAAAGACTACAGGCAAGGGGCTCCAAAGTGACCCACCCCGAGGGACTCGAGGAAATACTGGCAGGGAGACCACACATGGGGCAAGCTTGGCCCACACTGCACGCGGGTAACCTCACCCTAGACCCGACCGAAACCAACCCGGAACAAGACATTGCAAACAGCAGGGAGCACTACTGCCAGATAAGACTGGAAGGGAAGCTCGCTCACAGGTACTGTAGAAACGGAAATACATAGGCGCCCCCACAAGGGAGAAACTCAACAGACTCCAAGAAAGGTACACCCAGGCAGTGGGCACTGCACACAACCAAACCCCAGTACCCCACACCAAAGCACCCTGCGCACGGAACTATGGGAAGACCACAAGATAAAAGTCTCCACGTTTGAGGAAGAGGTGGGGCACCTCCTTATTAGATATTCTAGCAAGGAAGAGAAAGAGGAACGCAAAAAGAACCTTCAAATTCACTGGACGTTCCCCATCCAGATGCAGAGAGCGCTGCAGCAGCCATTCGGAATAATGGACCATCGCCGTGCCGCGATAGGTTCCGCAGGTCCGCACGCACCGATCCAGCATAATGTAGTCGTCGTTGCACGTGAGTGAGAGATCCGCTGAGTGTGAGCGCAGACTATCGAGCGCGCACAGGTTGGCATACTCCGCGGCCACGTGCGCGGCCGTCATGCCAAAATTGTTGCGATAGTCGACCATGATTTGCGCGTCGTCGTCATCTTCGTTGTGCATGCCGTGAAGACACAGCCACATGCACTTGCCGGTGCTGCACCGCGCGGCGTAGTGGAGCGCGTTGTTGCCCACCCTGTCCAGACATCTCGCGTCGACCCCGCGCCTGGCGAGCAAGCAGGCCACCACGCGCGCGTTACCTTGATAACAGGCCAGGTGCAGCGGAGTTTGCCCCTCGTAGTTGCGATCGTTCACGTCAGCCTTATGCGCAATCAAGGCTCGAGCTATGTTGGGGTCGTCGCGTATCATGGCCACGTGCAAGGGTACGTTGCCGTGGTTGTCTCGGCACTTTACGGTCGCGCGATCGCTTCGGGCCAGCAGCCACACCACCGCGGCGTCGGCCTTAGTCGCAGCTACGTGCAACGTTGTGCACTGTCGGTTGCAGCGCACTTCCGGAGATACTCCCGCGCGAAGCAGCGCGATGCAACGTACCGCAGATTGTGCGCCGCCGCAAAATGCAGCAGCGTGCGCCCGTCCGGTCGGCGGTGATGCGCGCCGTCAGTATCAACACGAAACATGTTTTGATAACGCATGTCCACGGAAGGAGCGCGATTCACGGATTTCTGAGCTTACACGATAGCCTCCTCGCTGTACATGATGGCAAATGCGGCTACTTTTGCGTTTTAAATGCACTTGTCGGCGGGTTAAAAATTTTAGTTGCGCCTGTCAAAGCCGTACTCGGTGCCAAGTAGCGGCGCGGGGGTGCCCGCGAAGCTGTACGCCGGTAATGTCATCAGAGTTCTCTCGTACGTCAGCGCACGCTGCGTTTTGGTAAAAACGTAGGCGCCAAGCCCGCCCAACAGGCCGGTGACCGAAACGATGAGAGCGTTGTCGCAAAAGTCGCGCAGCGCTCCGCGAGAGATGAGCCGCGCCAACAAGACGATGTCGTCCGCGGTGTGTTCTATGGCGCCTATCACAGCCGGAAGCGCGCGAGAGTGTTCGTCGGAAACCTGCTTGATCCGCTCGCAGTCCACGAATTCCACCGACCAACCTTTGGTGTCGCCGACGCCGTCTTCGCACACGGCGTCGCGAGGACGGCGCGCCTCGCCTTGTTTGCGAGCGATCTGCCGGTATTGCTGGTGATAATACTGATTGAAATGCAAAATCACGTCCTGCAACGCCACGGATAGTTACGCACGCGATGATAAAAAGCTCAGACCACGCATAGCGTCTACACTTGTCGTAACGGCACATGAGCTGGATGAAGCTGCGTAGTCGACACGGCGATCGGGGGCTACTGTATACACACACACATATATATGTTATGTTATGAGCGCGCTTTGACATGAGTCATGATCATCACAAGCGCGCCGATTAGCGCGCTTGTGCTAAACTGTTTCTGGCACAAGCGCGCCAGGCGCACTCATGCTAAAAATCGGCGCTCATATGCGCGCGGCGCGCTCATAACGTAACATATATATGTATATATTGTATAAAGTATAAAACTATGTATATATGTTTTTTTGACCACGGCCCTCGATGTGGATTAAAATGAGATGTCTACACCCGATGTGGATTAAAATGAGATGTCGGCCCCGATGTAGATTAAAATGAGATGTCGGCCCCGATGTAGATTAAAATGGCATGACTACCCCGATGTGGATTAAGATAAAGTGTCTCCCCCGATGTGGATAAAAATGAAGTATACGCCCCAATGTGGATTAAAATCAAATGTCGGCCCGATGTGGATTAAAATTAAATGTCGGCCCCCGATGTGGATTAAAATCAAATGTCGGCCCCCGATGTAGACTTATCCCTTAATATTATATCATATATTATAAACAAGAATCAGCATGCTCGTCCAGAACTTGGGATTCTGGAGGTACGCTTACGGAACAAGTATTGGAGACAATAACGCCTCACCACACCCACAATAGATGAAGTAGTAAACAATCGATCAACATTGCTGACAACAATTGCTGACAAGTAACGCCAAGTCATGATGTCACGAGTCATAAGGTCATCCAGTATGAAATGAAAGTCGTGATGTCAAAATCGAAAACCGACAAAACTATGTCAACCCGTGTTCTTATAGATGACCAAGCCAGCTTGTAAGTATGACAATATACAATAAATGATCATAAAGATCGACTGTCAAAACACATTATAAAAAAAACCAAACCCACCCACCCAAAATTATAAGAATTGGGTGAAGGAGGTGCTAAATAAAATCATCCAATGTGGTATGTTAAAAAATTCGTAATATATGATATTGCATTCGTCGAGTACAGAGTGTAATTAAAGGTATCCATGACAGACTTAAGTTCCGCCCTCACGGTTCAAACATGCTATCCACCGTATATAATACGATGGTCATGTAAAGTATAAGTCTATAAGAGGATTAGCCAAATCACAAGTCAAGAGAAACAAATTCATTTGAATGACTTATTTCTTGCCTTAATCAATTGCATCCTGCGAGACGGACGAATTCGTGCCCGTTTCTGTTCAGACACGTCCAAATCGTTGTTGCGCAGCTATAGTAATAGCGTTCGATATGTTAGCGGCATTTTGTTCCAAGGAAAGCCACCTCATATTGCAGATCGTGTAGTGTAAAGTGGTATCGGTACGATCAATGCACCACGAAGAATGTACATAAGAGTATCCAGGCTTAAAACCATGTAATATGACAAATGTATATGTGTATGCAAAAAATGCAAAAGGGTCATACGCATGCTCGTCAAAGACATCAAGAGCATAAAATTCAATAAATGTAGGATCACAAGATATGTCCGATGCGTACCCATCCAAACTATGTATCCTTCGGAGCATGTTTACAAAAGTATTACGATATGGATGGTCAGTGTTGATAGCAATATGATTAGCATCACTAGGTATATATATATATATATTACGTAGTGATGCTAATCATATCGCTATCAACACTGACCATCCATATCGTAATAATTTTGTAAACATGCTTCGAAGGATACATAGTTTGGATGGGTACGCATCGGACATATCTTGTGATCCTACATTTATTGGATTTTATGCTCTTGATGTCTTTGACGAGCATGCGTATGACCCTTTTGCATTTTTTGCATACACATATACATTTGTCATACTACATGGTTTTAAGCCTGGATACTCTTATGTACATTCTTCGTGGTGCATTGATCGTACCGATACCACTTTACACTACACGATCTGCATTATGAGGTGGCTTTCCTTGGAACAAAATGCCGCTAACATATCGAACACTATTACTATAGCTGCGCAACAACGATTTGGACGTGAACAGAAACGGGCACGAATTCGTGCGTCTCGCAGGATGCAATTGAGTAAGGCAAGAAATAAGTCATTCAAATGATTTGTGATTTGGCTAACCCTCTTATACTTTACATGACCATCGTATTATATACGGTGGATAGCATGTTTGAACCGTGAGGGCGGAACTTAAGTCGGTCATGGATACCTTTAATTACACTATGTACTCGACGAATGCAATATCATATATCACGAATTTTTTAACATACCACATTGGATGATTTTATTTAGTACCTCCTTCACCCAATTCTTATAATTTTGGGTGGGTGGGTTTGGTTTTTTTTATAATGTGTTTTGACAGTCGATCTTTATGATCATTTATTGTATATTGTCACACTTACAAGCTGGCTTGGTCATCTATAAGAACACGGGTTGACATAGTTTTGCCAGTTTTCGATTTTGACATCACGACTTTCATTTCATACTGGATGACCTTATGACTCATGACATCATGACTTGGCGTTACTTGTCAGCAATTTTTGTCAGCAATGTTGATCGATTGTTTACTACTTCATCTATTGTGGGTGTGGTGAGGCGTTATTGTCTCCAATACTTGTTCCGTAAGGGTACCTCCAGAATCCCAAGTTCTGGACGAGCATGCTGATTCTTGTTTATGATATATGATATAATATTAATTTCGCCGAAGATTAACGTGCGAGTGTTGACTACTTCGACTTTTACGAGTGTAACGCAAGGTGTGAGGTGTGTCCATTTCCTTGTTCACTTGCATAGAGAATTTTGGGGACATAATCTATCCTGCACCGTGTCGGCATATATAGTTTCTTCCCTTCGCGGTGGTTGATACCGCCCTGACGTTTTCCAGGGCTTGATGTTTGAGTGGGTGCCTCCGTATTACATACTGTGATCCCTTACATGGTGTGGCGGAGAGTACACAAGTATATATATTGTATACACCTGTCACGCTACTTACGGGCACGCAACGCGAAACAGGGGCACCCAAAATTGGGCCCTGAAAAGCAGGACGGTATCAACCACCGCAGGGGGGGGAAAGTATATATAATTTCAACTAAACATAAACATGGTAAGATGATATCCCGTACATTTCCATAAATGTGATGGGTGGGCACACCTGTGCGAAGACACCTTTGACAGAGTATGTTCACGAAGTCCCCAAGCAATCAAGCATACATAGAAGCATATATACATATATTCAACTAAAATGTGTAAACTAAAGTATATGCAGAATATATGCAAAACTCTTCAGATGCAAATCTGACCAACACTTGGGACACTGCTAGTACGCTTACGGAACGTTTGCAGGAGTGAACGTGAACAGTTTCAACACAACCAAACCATTTGTACAAGTCTTCTTAGATAATAAACATTTGTATCGTAATCATAGTTGACTCAGTTCGGATTAGATCTTATCATAAGGTCAACAGTCATAACGTTGAATTCAATGTCATCTAATGATAAAATAGATGACCGAGTAATAATAGAACATGACAAACATGACAAGTGTCATTCATCTAGAATTCAGCTTATCTTACAGTGTATATTAGAAGTACTATCCATAATCAAGACATTGGGACTTGCCTATACTTCATAAAGTGGGGTTACCCCCCATCTTAGACAATGTGAACTGTTTAATTTAGATATTGGGAAATATTTCCAAACAGTGGGTTCCTTTCAAAATTCAGATATAAGATCACCTTAATCAGAAATCAAAGTCAAAAAATTGCCAGCAAAAATCCTAAAACCCACCCACCCCCATAATAAGTGAAAAACAATATAAATGATATCATTTTTGGGTGGGTGATTGGTATCACAAAATAGTACAGTGTGTGTGAAAAAATACAGTAAGACTTGGGGACACATTGAAATCAAAGGTGTCAAAAATATAAAAGAGTTCCGCCCTCACGGTTCAAAAATGCATCTAACATAGTTGTAACAAATAATAAACATGATGAACCCATTATCATCAAATATGGAAAGCATCACCCTTATTTGAAAGACTTATTAAATCGTGTTTTCAATAATCTAAAACATTCTGCTATTTTCGGAGCACGAGCATGTTCTCTTTGGAGTAATTGTCGATCGTTATTCCGCATAAAATGGAATCTATTAGCAATATTATCTTCCAAAGATAACCAACAAATATTGCATAATGTATAATATAAAAATGTATTTGCTCTATCAATGCACCATGGTAAATGTCAATCTATGTATCCAGGTTTAAAACCATGAAATAAGGGTAAGACATACGAATATATGAAAAGAATGAAAATGGATCAAATGCATGTTCATCAAATAATGAAGGAGAATATAATCCAAGAAATGTTGGATCGCATGCAATATCACACGCATAACCTTCCAATAATGAATTCTCCGAAGCATGCCTATAAAATTATTTCTCATCGGATGTTTAATATTTATTGCAATATGATTCAGATCACTGCGACCAACACCTTTAAATACTAAAAGAGGTTTATTAACTAAAGGAGTAGCGTGCTCCAAAAGCACTTTCAATTCAGGTCTTTGTTTTGACCAAGCCATCAATTGAGAAAGTAAGGAGACAAAATTATTAATATGATATTCCTCATGTTAAAAAAACATCTGAGTAAGTTGTCGCACAATCTGAAAAGGATCATGCGAGGACAAGTGGAATGCTAACAAAGCTGTATTACAACAATTATGTAACATTATTGAAGTACAAGTTGTGTCTTTGAAGAACAAGAGGCAAAGTATTAGGGAAAGAACGGATTCGAGATACCTTCCTTCTCTCGCCTTTCGATCCCTGGCAACCGGTCGAGGCCTTCCGGATAGTGGTCTTCTGATAGAAACATGTCAAAGGCTGACAAATTGCTCTCGCCCCTCTTCTCGGCCAGCTTGGCCACCCGATCCTTGGTATGTAGGCCTAACGTAGGATGCACACAACAACGATATATTGAAGATTCTTTCGATGACAAAGGCGGTCCATGTAAACGATATAATAATGCTTGGATTGATGTCAACGTTTAATTCACAAAAGCTAGTAGAAATATAAGACAAAGAGCTCAAGCGGTTTATATTTTGCATACCCCCTGTGGTGCGATGCAGGGGATCACAACACCAAAACATAGGCACACGTATATATATATATATGGCCATTTTGCTATACATATTGTATACACCCTGTATATATATATATATATACATATATATACACGTGTGCCTATGTTTTGATGTTGTGATCCCCTGCATCGCACCACAGGGGGTATGCAAAATATAAGCCGCTTGAGCTCTTTGTCTTATATGTCTACTAGCTTTTGTGAGTTAAACGTTGACATCAATCCAAGCATTATTATGTCGTTTACATGGACCGCCTTTGTCATCGAAAGAATCTTCAATATACCGTTGTTGTGCGCATCCTACGATAGGCCTACATACCAAGGATCGGGTGGCCAAGCTGGCCGAGAAGAGGGGCGAGAGCGATTTGTCAGCCTTTGACATGTTTCTATCAGAAGACCACTATCCGGAAGGCCTCGACCGGTTGCCAGGGATCGAAAGGCGAGAGAAGGAAGGTATCTCGAATCCGTTCTTTCCCTAATACTTTGCCTCTTGTTCGGTTTGACATCTTACAATATTTAATAGCAACTAGTTATGCCGATTGGAAGACCATTTAGGGCCGATACTGTCTCACCACTCTAAGAATTATACCCGAGTCGCGGATATAGTCATAACACTCCTTGAAATCATCACATCAACGGCATGCGGGTGAAAAGAAGGGGGAGTTACGCATATACAAATCCAAAAACTAGAGGCGGAGCCACTGGAGCTGCTAAATCGGTGGACGGCAGCAAAGCAGGTGAGGTTACAATCCACATCCCCCCTTCCGCATCCTCCCTCCTCCCTCCTCCCTAGAACTTGAATTTTGCGTCGGCTCTCGCAACTGAGAACTGTGGCACCGACTTCACATCCATGGAAGCGAAGAGACCCAGACCGCAAAATTTTATATCGCGAAGACCGAAGGTTCGATCGGAATATGTCGTTAATTGTAATTGTCAATCATGCACAATTCTCATAAATATAGAATTGAGAATTGAGAATAGTCAGAACCTCAACTTGAAAAATGAGAGAAGGCAAAACTCAATATCTCGAAGACCAAGATTCGATCGGAATACGTCATTAATTGTCGACAATTGTCATGACAAATACAGAATGTTCAGAATCTGAAAGAAGAGAGGGCAAAACTCGATTCGCGAAGACCAAAGGTTCGATCGGAATATACATATATATATACTACAGTATATATATATATATAACATTAATTGTCAACTATTGTCATGTAATGTTAAAACCTTTACAATGGTGAATCGTTATGCAAGCTACCCACCACAAGAGAAAGCATCGGTCCATGAAAGTCCCTTCCCCTTAGGATCATTCACCAAAATGCATACTCGGGAACGTTTGGAGGGGTTAGATAAAAACGTCGGATCATTATCTGGCTTAGGAAGTGACTAACAATGGTAGCGTGATGAAAATGTGGACCATTAGCCTAGCCCGATTGGAATTATATGTGACCTCGCGCTTTCCGAACGTGCATGTGGGGTATCGCTGGAAAGAGGCTTTCAAGCCGGACAAGCTCAACTATATATCTTTGGTTCGGTAGTAGCGGATCACTTGATATTCACGTTCTAATCGCTTTTGGTTGGATGAAAACCCGTTTTTTTGTGATGTTTTCTGATTTTTTTTGAGAAGATGTCAGCTCCCCCCCCGGATCTGGCAGAGTTGGCATGTACCGTTGTACTCGTCGAAGCTCCAGCATCATCGCCCATGAGAAGTACTTTTCGAATCAATGATCATGCCGCGATTTGCATGACCTGGCATTTTCAATTTTAATGCCATTATCTTTCTTGCAAATTCAGTGTGTACAAGTAAAAGAGCAGTTTTCTGGAACCTTCATGACAGCTTGGATGTCACCGTCTTGTTGGATATACCCCTAGAACCCGGGATACATTCACTCAGTGATGGTTTTCTCAGAATGTGTTGAAGTTGATAAGTTAACCCGTTATATGGGCATAACTAGTTAGGGTTCAGGTTCGGGTGACAGTCATAAACACTACTACGGGAAGAGTCACAAAAGTGAGCGGTGTGACAATTCCAGCACACCACCTAGTGTGGTGACCGGCCAGCCGAAGTGGAAACCTGTGAACGAACACCATCTACAACGGTGGAAACTGAGCTCTAAGGGAAGGCCTGTCCTTTCTGGCAGGGTTGTTCCCAGTCAAGAGTTGCAAATCTGAAATCCGGTCCGTGATCGGACCCCTCTGCACATACAGCTACGGTCAATTTCACTATGCAGGAGCGGCAAGATTAACTTTCTAGCCACTAGTTGGCGGTGGCACCGCTGTGCCAGCCCGCAACACATTCACGGCACCGTAAATTGTAGGTGCCGATGTCGTGATTGAATCATTCGTGGAGTCACAAAAGAAATCCGAAAGGTCTCGATCGATGTGCGAGGGATCTTCCCCCTCCCTCTCGTCTGTAGTAGGTCCCGGTGAATAGTCCGGTGACGGCGGGGCATCCCAGTACAACGGTGGAGGGGGCGGGTGTACCGGGACATAAAGCCCGATCGGCGCATCGTGAAGCCCCTGCCGAGCACGGTGCCGGCCATGCCGGCGCGGTGGAATAGCAGTTGGCGCCGCAGTGCCCAAGCCGGCCTCGCGGCATGCCAAAGCCGTAGAAGTCAATGCAGGCGCGCTAGTGGTTGCCTCTGCAGCACCACCGAGGCTGCCCACGCTTTGACCCTGGGGGGGGG